>JAFEMH010005375.1:0-165228 GCA_022495995.1 Adenophora triphylla var. japonica
AACCACTATCTGCCAAGTCATCAAGAGAATTCTTGGCATATACCAATTCCTCAGAGGATAATCTGCCTTTACGAAGGATTTGGAGGCAGTGGATAGCAGTTTCCACTAGTGCAGTCTTAACCGCATCTGTCTTCACACGAAATGTTGAGAGAAAATTAGGATTTGCTGCCAATATTTCTTCAAAACTTGTCTTCATTTTGGATTTAACATAGACCCTGTGGATTAGAATTCTACTACTATTACGGTCATCCGGATCGGATGATGAATCAGATAACGCATTCTCTGGTTCTGTTTTCATGGAAAGTGTCACTCGAATGAAGAGGCCTTTCTGTAGATGTTGTGAGAACATCTTCAGTAAGACTGGGGGATTCATTTTTTCTTGAACCAGCCCTTGATGAATTAGTAGACTCTTGGGTATCCATTAATGCCGATGGAGAGGAAGTAAAGTGAGATGTGTTCTTTGCAGAAGCTTTGGGGTGAAACTCTTCGGTAATCAACTCGGGAAGAGTTCCCTGTGAATATTTTGACAGATAAGTCAGGATTTCTAATGAGAGGAAAAGAACATATGTCTAATCACTCAAGACGAACAAAGAATGTTGTACCTGCTCTGGTTGAGTGCTGCTGCTGCTGCTAGTGTCACTATGATCCAAAACCTGAGACTCAACATTGTAACTAGTCAGATTCCTCATTTATAAATTCTTGTATTCCAAACTCTTGCTGTCATTTGAGGTTTAGTGAGTTAGGCAAATACTGTCGTAAGTAACGCTTTCATCGGATTAGATGCGCCCTGTGAATACTCATGAAAAAAGAACAACATTTCACTTTTTAATCCAAAAATCTAAATGTTTCTCACTGCACGTTGATGGCAGTAGGATGCCAAATTTACGATCCAAGTCTGTTACTATCTAGAATTGTTCTACCATTGCACTAAATCCATCAACACTGTAAAATGCAGGAGTATGGACACATAATTATTGACAAGCAAACCTCCATACTGCTATAGCCTGTAGCTGATATCGATCATTTTCGTCAGTGATCTAATACTTAACCAACAAATAACTCAAAAGGAAATGGACATTATATCTGTACGAGATTATGTTAAAATCTAAGGGAGCTTCAAAACCTAAATTTGTTTGCACATCAAAAGTACAAGTGAAATAGAGAAGCCAAAACTCAAGCATGCCGTTATACACAATTTGTCTTTTTTAGTTCTTTTCATTGAGATGCTAATTAAGAGGTCATGTATATGTATGGGAAGACAAAAGAAAGATAAATACCTGATTACTGCACCGAGCATTTTCATCACCATCCCCATCCCCATCTTTCGGATACATTAACGGCAACTGTCTCATCTTTCTTCTTATAACTGGTCATTTGATTGACTAAATTTCAGTAAAAGCAAAGCAAAAGATGAAACCGTACAGTTTGAACAATGCATATCATTTACATTTACATTCCATATAGAAACCATAACTAACAATTAGTATAACTTTATTTGTACAAACATGACGTACCTTGCATTAAAGTGTTGTACAGTCTGATTAAGATCACCCTTCCATTCACATTTACCATCCGATGAAGCAAACTCCACGCTATGAAGCTTTTCTGCTGTCAGATGTCCGTAACAGAAAGTCTTCATCTCAGGGCAGTCAATAATGGACACTTTACACAGTGACGGGAACTCAAACTCCAGTTGGTCACTTGAGCAAAACGATGAAAGATTTTTCAAATTTTCAAGCGTTATAATTCTTAAGGAACGAAACACAATTTTCTTCTCATAGCACTCTGCATTCATTGTAATACCTTCCTTTATAGACTCGCAGTCCCGTATAATCAATTTTTCAAGTTTCTCAAGCATCTGGGCCATGGATGATGAAAATAAGTAAGCCAAACTGCCACAATTATCCATGGTCAGATTTATAAGGTTTTGGAAAACATGAATTTCTTTGGGAGCCAGCCTACATACATGCTCTAGCTTTGGTAAGTTCTCTAGTTCAATATCTTGCAGCTCATTGAGTATAGCACATTCATCTTCTCCCATAACCTCCAATCCCTCAAAGTCAAACACTGTTTCTAACGTTTCACAATCTCTTAAGTACACTGTTTTGAGATTCTGTAGCAGCTTAATCAAATTAGATGCAACAAGATTCTTAAGCTTTTGGCAACTATCTACTTCAATGGTCTGTAGTTTTGGAATAGAAATATCTTGCATTTTGCAGCGAAAAATACCTGTTAGGCTCGGCAACTCTAGCAGGTAAATTTGTTGCAACTTACCCAGTGTTACAACATGTTCACTTTCTGCCATCCCCTCAAAATCAAACATTGATTCTAATGAAGCACATGATCTTACGTTTATACAATCAAGATTTTGTAGCCAATCAAATGCAACTAACTTGGGAATTGCTACGATTCTTCCCCCCACAATCTGCTTCAGTTGGTCCAATCCAGAAACACGTAAATCTTCCATGCTAGGTAACATAACCTGCCAAGTCAGTTCTATTAGTCACATTAATACCTGGAATCATGAGCCCTTGGAAAACCTAAAAAATAACTTCTTGATAGTTGTCGTTGTCATTGTTGTGAAAATCACGCCCACGCAGCGGAAAACGGACCGAACTATGGAGATGTAATAGGGGCAACACACACGAAAAGTAAATCACACACAAAAGAACACACAAGAATGTTAACCCGGTTCGTTGCAACGACAACTACGTCCGGGGGCGCTACCAAGCCAAAATATTCTCACTATAATATTTTCAGATGTTTACAATCACAGCACCAATTTGTTTCTAGGCTACCACATGTATTTATAGGATACAAGAAATCAAATCCTAGCAATAAAAGGATTCCTAACTTAAGAAAGTATTCTTCTTCCTTAACAAGTCTTCCCAAATATTGCTGTCACAAGGAATCCCAAATCCAAGAGGAAATCTCGATCAAAATAGGAAGCTGAATCGATCCCGTAGTCGTACCAAGCGCGGCCGCCCTCCCTACAAGCGCGTCCGCTAATATCCGAAACTCCAGGCTCCTTGCTCGACACTCCAGCGCGGCCGCTGCAGCCTTCGGCGCGGTCGCGCACATGGTCGAAACTGCTCTGCGAAATTCCTTCACGATTTGACTCCAAACCCAACAATCTCCCACGAGACAAACCATCCATGATACCTCGTCTTGAAACAAACAAATCTCGGTTTCGGTGGCCGGTAATGCGTTGGTAGCGCCCGGCCTCTTGTCTAGTTATCCAATTGAATTGAAGCTGAGCAACGCTTCAACATAACTGTCGGTTCTACCATGCTCCGAGTCTTCATTCCGAATGATCCTCCCTGCACATCCCCGCTCACTTGCGTGCTAACTATCGATCTGAGCAGGCGCGAATCCACGTGCCCCACACAATCACAAGCTTGGAACCTTTGTGTGTTCTTTGCAACCCATCGCATCACCGTTCTAGATCCCGCTCCCGTATTGACCAAATTGGCTCCGCGTCGGCCGACTTCATTACCCAATTTTCTATCAACATACCGTTTAGTGAAATTTCTCCCACCACGGCGATCTCGGCCACCACCATTCATCATTGGGATTCGCCTTCGTTTCCCCAACGATTCATGTTGCATGTGGTATACAACATATTTTCCACCCCGCCACGAGCCACGAAGCTAGCTCCGCGGTTTATCTTCCATGTCCCACAACCGAAGGTCACCACATAACCCTCCTTATCCAGTTGCCTTATGGAAATCAAGTTCCTCTTCAAATCCGGAATATGTCGCACATCACGTAGCCGTAAAACGGTCCCATCCCAGTTGCTTTGACCCGAAACAACCCCCTTTCCATGACCTTGACGGGATGATCGTTTCCCAAGCGAACAACCCCAAAATCACCAGAACGTCTTGCTCCATTCTTTACTGCACTGGTGCATGAATGAAACGTCGAGCCCGAATCCAAAACCCACGAATCAGTTGAACTGCTCCCACCCAAGATTAATACGTCCGCCATCTCTTCAGCAACATTCAATTCCTTCGCTCTCGCTCGACCGCTTCGGACAACTTCTCCTAAAGTGCCCCTTCTCCCACAATCGTATCAAGTAATCACCTTCTTGCCACCCTTACTCTTTTCACCGACATTTAGTGCTAGCCCCGATGTCCCACCCTTGCTCTTCCTACGAATTTCTTCGCCAAGAATCACATCAACGACATCCGCAAACTTCAACTTCACTTTTCTGTTGAGACGTTAACCGGCTATCGCGGTCGTATCCCAACTTTCCGGTAAAGAAGAAAGTAAAATCAACGCTAGTACCTCATCATCAAGAGTAACAGCCACGGAAGACAGTTGGGTCGCAGTAGATTTGAATTCACTTATGTGCTTTGTCGCCGACATGCCCTCTACCATCCTTATGTTCAACGGCTTCCTCATCGAGATGAGCCTTGTTCGCCGCCGCCGATGGTGCCTCGTACATGCTCGCCAACATCTGCAACATCTCCATGGTAGTCTTCGCCTCCAAAACATTCTTCGCGACATCCTTGGTCAACGTTTGCCTAACAAGCCCTAACGCTTTCCGATCCAAGATTTCGAATTTTGCTTCCTCTATGTCATCCGGCTTTTCTTTTAATGGTAGATACAAATCCTTGTTCCACAAAACATCCTCGATCTGCGTCTTCCAAAAATTGAAACTGCCCCATCAAACTTTTCGATCAACACCTTATTACCATCCTCCAAAGCTCCCAAGAAATCCATAGCAAAAGATAACCCAAGCAATGATTCGACAAAACCAAGAGCTTTGATACCAGTTGTTGTGAAAATCACGCCCACGCAGCGGAAAACGGACCGAACTATGGAGATGTAATAGGGGCAACACACACGAAAAGTAAATCACACACAAAAGAACACACAAGAATGTTAACCCTAGCTTCGACAACTAGTTGCCAGGCTAAACTACGTCCGGGGTGCTACCAAGCCAAAATATTCTCACTATAATATTTTCGAGATGTTTACAATCACGGCACCAATTTGTTTCTAGGCTACCACATGTATTTATAGGATACAAGAAATCAAATCCTAGCAATAAAAGGATTCCTAACTTAAGAAAGTATTCTTCTTCCTTAACAAGTCTTCCCAAATATTCTTTGTCACAAGGAATCCCAAATCCAAGAGAAATCGATCAAAATAGGAAACCGAATCGATCCCGTAGTCGTACCAAGCGCGGCCGCTTCTTCCCTATAAGCTGGGCGCTGGGCCCGCGCTAATATCCGAAACTCCAGCCTCCTTGCTTCGACACTCCAGCATGGCCGCTCAGTTTCACGGCCGCTTGCCGCAAGCACATGGTCGAAATCCGCTCCCTGCGAAATTCCTTCACGATTTGACTCCAAACCCAACAGTCATATTTACATTCAACCAATTAGATTAGTTTACTATATATACAAACGGTGAGAAAAGTACATTTTTCGTCCCTAAAGTAGTTTAAGTTTTACCTTTTTGTCTTTAAACAAAAATTTCTTAAAAATCCCTAACCTATCGTTTTAAGGATGATGTAGTCCCTCCAGTTAATAGGCGTTAATGTCACCGTTAACTTCGTCGCCATGTAGGATGAAAGACGCCAGGTACGTACGTGCTAGCTCAGACGAAATTAACGGTGACATTAACGCCTTTAACTGAAGGGACTACATCATCCTTAAAACGATAGGTTAGGGATTCTTAAGTAAAAAAAAAATTATTTAGGGACGAAAAGGTAAAACTAGACGTGGCCATTTTTTTAACCGGATTGGCAAACCGGCCGGTTTGAAACCGGTCAAAACCGGTTAAAACGGTTAACCGGAACCGATTTAACCGGAACCGGTGTTAGAGAGGTTCGGTTTCGGTTTGAGAAAATAGAAAACCGGTAAACCGCCGATTAAAATCGATGGTTAACCGCCGGTTTAACCGGCCTTTGCAATCAGAAAATAACGGTCATATGACCATTGGCTGCTGGGCGAGTGGGCGCTGACTGGCCAGGTGACCGTTGTGGGCCGTTCCTTTCTCCAAGGCCCAACGGCTACTTTCCTCCCGTCTCCTCCTTTTCAGCGCCAGCCTTGATCAGTCTGTCCCCCCCTCTTTCCACTAACGGTCCTAACGGATCTAACCCAAAAAAAAAACATTTTGCCTAATTAAAAATAACTATAAATATCACATATCTCCTTCCATTTTATTTTCACATTATTTCTATGAGCTCTTTCTCTTCTACTCTCAAATATTCACATATACTCTCACTCTCTTCCAATTTCCAGTTAAATATTGTCCCATTTTCAGTTAGTTTTCTAACGAAATTAGTGTTTTTCTTCATTTTCATCCATTTTAAGCTCTGTTTTGTTTCCAAACTTCATTTTATCTTACACAAATGGGTGGAAATCAAAGAAGAAGCAATTTAGGCAAGTCCGTTGTTGGTTCTTCCTCCCCCAACGATGATTTCGATCATCAAAATCCAAATATTCAACAAAATGAGGAAGAAGAATAAGTTTAAATTGAAAGTGGTAGTGCTAGGAGAGGAGGTAGGGTCAGCCGAGCTACTAGGGGAGGTGGTCGGGGACAACGACAACCTCCTACAGAAAGACCGTCGCAATCCGATACCTTCGTCATCCATTTCACCAAAAGAAAATTAATACCGATGATGATTATAATCTTCGAGCATTTCACAACTATTGTACCGCGTCTTACTCATTCAAAAGAGGCGGAGACCATGGGACGCTCAACGGGCATACGGCGTCAAAACATCCAGAGAAACTTGGCATTTTCGCTACGCAAACTCAATTACAATTTCAACAACGTAGTTCGGGTTCGGGTGCACAAGGTTCGTCTTCCCCTTCTTCCGTCCTTTTTAAATTTGATAAGTGCGTTTATAGGGATGAACTAGCCAAATTTATTTGCGTTAAAGGCCTTCCTTATAATTTTGCGGATTGTGATTTTTATGAAAATTTTGCTCGCCTTTCTTTAAACCCCGCCGCCACGAGAGTACCACGTACGAATCTCGTACGTGATATTACTAGAGTGGTTCAAAAATATAAAAAAAAAATTAATTGGTGTTTTATTAAATTTAGAAAATAAAGTTTCAATTTGTGCCGATGATTGGAGTGATCATTGGCAAAGAAATACTTATTTGGGCGTTACTTGCCATCGGATAGATAATTCATGGAAAATCCAAAAAAGATTAATTGCTTACAAAGATTTTGAGCCACCGCATTTCGCGGAAAATATTTGTGCGAAATTGCTTGAGATTTTTCTTGAGTATGGTATTTTATATAAAATATTTACTATTTCATTTGACAATGCAAGTGCTAATACGGCTAGTTTACCCGATTTAATTACCGTTTGTCAACCCTCACTTGGGGGTAAGTTTTTTCATATTAGATGTTTATGTCATATAATTAATTATGTGTTAGAGATGATTTAGATGCATTAGAAACTTATGTTAAACCAATTAGACGAGCTCTTCAATTTATTTCTAAAAAAAAAAAATCTAATACAAAAAAATGGATAAAGTTTTTAAGAAATAAAAGTGTGCCAGATAAATATTTTACTTACGATGTTCCAACTAGGTGGAATTCCACCTACAAAATGTTAACCGATGATTTTGCTTATAAAGATCTCCTAATGCAATTTTTATGTCAATTGGCTATGTTGAACCTCTATTTGCTTATCATTGGAATGCATGCATTCATTTATGTGAATTGTTAAAGATTTTTAATACCGCTACTTTGGCTTTTTCGGGAGTTTATTATCCAACTTCCGTTTTGGTGCTAGACCATTGTATTGCAATTGTTACTATTTTTTGACAATTTAAAAGAATGCCATATTTTAAAAGAATGCATTTTTAACATGAGAGAAAAGTGGCTTAAATATTTTGACAAAATTCCGTCTCTCTTCTTGGTTGCAAAATCATTAGATCCCCGAGTTAACTTAGATGATTTAGAGTGCATTGTAGATTATTATTATGTGAAGTTATATCCCGATGGTGACGGTGGTAATCAACTTTCATCAATTATTGTTCAAGACACAAAAAATGATTTGATTAACCTTTTTAATGAGTATAATGCCTTATATAGAAACACTTCTCCAAGCCAACAACATGAAGATGATTCCTCTACTTCTCAACCAAGATTTACTAGTAGGGATCCATATAGTTTTTTTTGCAAATTTATATAGTAAAAAATATGGTCCTTCTCGAGATTCATCTTCATCATCATCAAACATTTTCGTGGAGTTAGAAACTTATTTAATGAATTTGATGTTTTACAATGGTGGTCAAGAAGGAAAGACATTTATCCTACTATACTTTCCATAGTTGCTAAAGAAGTCTTAGCCTCTCCCGCTTCAACGGTGGCGGTTGAATCGGCATTTAGCGTTGGTGAAAATGTTTTGGATGAAAGACGTTCCCAACTAGCAAGTGAAAATTTCGAACATCAACTTTTACTTGGCGATTGGGTTAGGGCGAAAAAAAAGGCAACAAGACTTGCCTTATGATTATGATGAGGATCTATTGGATCCAAGATATCAATACGATGTCGAGGACTCCACGGAATGTAGTGATTAATGAATGATGTTTTAGATTAATTTTTATGCCAAAAACTTATAAAAAACGCGTTTTTTTTAAGTTAACAAAAAAATGTGTTTTCCCAGCTCTCTCTCTCTCTCTCTATACACAGAAGCGTAATTCTATACGCATATACGCAGAAGCATAATTCCATTGCCAAAAGCTCCCCACCTTCTTCTCCGACCAAGCCCAACCACCATTGCCGGCCCCAATCTCCTCCCTAACCAAGCTCTTCCACCGGAAATCAAACCCAATCTCAATCCCCAATCAACCGGCGACCTCCAATCACCCTTCAATCTCCATCACCGCGCCATCTCCCTCTCCACCCAGAAACACCGTTCTACCTCCTTCTTCCTCAACCTAGCCTCTCCGGCCAAACTCAACAACAATCGCTCTTCAATTTCATTCAATCTCGACGAATTCCTTACTTCCAAAACACCCACATCTCGACTCGTCAATGGTGCGTCGTCGTGGAAGAAGAAGGACGAAGGGATTAAAATTGCAATTGCCGTCTTCCTCCATCTTCCTCTGTTCCAGATCGCCGTCTTCCTCCGTCTTCCTCTGTTCCAGATCGCCGTTCAACCGAGATTAACGATTAGAGAGAGAGTTTGATTTGAGTATAAAATGTACCAGTTTTCCATATAAATGTACCAGATTATATGTTGTTGAATGCCAGTTTATAAGTATTTGAGTACCAGTTTGAGAATTTGATGCATTGGTGGACTGGGTAATTAGATGCCAGTGTATGTGTTTTGGAGTGCCAGTCCATGTATTTTAGAGTGCCAGTTAGTGTATAATAGAGTGCCAGTAAGTGTGTAACCGAGTGTCAATGTATTTTTTGAATGCCAGTTCTTGTAATTTTGAATGCCAGTCCATGTTTTTTTGAATGCCAGTTCATGTTTTTTTGAATATCAGCAAAAGTAATTATCAGTGTTTTTGAGTGCCAGTATATGCATTTTTGAGTGCCAGTAAATGTGTTTTCAAATGCCAGTCCATGTATTTTTGAATGCTAGTGCTTGTATTTTTGAGAGCCAGCAAAAATATTAGTGTAACAAAGTGTCAGTGTTAGTGTAACAGAGTGCCAGTGTGAAGAGTGCCAGTTCATGTATTTAAAAGTGCCCGTGTAAAAAGTGTCAGTTTCATGTTTATAAAATGCCAGCATGAAATCACTGGTCATTTGTAATATTAACACTGGCATTTATCATGGTTGCCAGTAATTACAAAAATGCCACCGTTTATTTTGAACATGGTTGCCAGTAATTACAAAATTGCCACCGTTTATTTTGAAAACACGTTTTTTCTTATCTTAAGAAAAAACTAATTTTTTATAAGACCAACTCATTTTTATTTTAATTAGATTAATTTAGACTTTAGATTAGGTTTATTTTTATCTAATTGTAATAATTATGTTGAGGTAAAGACTCCTAAATGTCCCCCCTTATTTATAAAAGGGTAAGCTTGGTTGTCCCCCTCTTTGTAATTTTATTTTAATTAATAAAATTTTAGGGTACCGTCCTTTTTTTCTTTTATATACTTTCGTTTGATCGTTTCTTTTAAAAAAGTTAAGTTTTATTTCTTTCAAAATTCATAATTTTTTTATATAACTTTTTGCAAAAATTATATGTAGTAAACAAAAGTCTAAAATAGTCTTACTTATCCAAAAAAAAATTGAAAAAAAAATAATTAATAGTTAACTTTTTTCAAAAAATTGTTTTTATTTATTTCAAAATTCATAACTTTTTTTATAAACCATTTTGCAAAAAATGTATGTAGTAAACTTAAGTGTAAAATAGTCTTATTTATCCCAAAAAAAAAATTGAAAAAAAAAAGTTAACTTTTTTATAGAACTTAACAGAAACTGTTAAAAAGTTAACTATTTTTTTCAAAAAACTGTCAAAATGTTAACTTTTTTATTCAAAAACTGTTAGAAAATTAACTTTTTCCTTAATTGTTTTTAAATTTGTTAAAAATTTTGTTAAAAATCTAATTTGAAAAAAAAAAAAAACAAAACGGTTGAAACCGGTTAACCGGGCAAACCGGAAAACCGTAACCGGTTATGGCGGTTAGACGGTTCGATTCCGGTTTGGTGGTTTGGATGTTGGTAACCGCCGGTTATAACCAGCTAACCGGCCACGTCTAGGTAAAACTTAAAATACTTTAGGGACGAAAATTTAGGGACGAAAAAGGTACTTTTCTCTGCAAACGGTTAATGTGAGAAATTAGCATACTCAACATCAATGCTAACAAAAATAGATAACTATGTAAGGTTGGGTCATCCAGTAATTGGTAATTACTGATGTCGAAAAAGGAATAGTCGTTTGGATTTATTTGATTTTTATGTACCCTGCAACCCGAATAATGAAGTTTAACGTCAAAAGTGAAACTAAGGAACAAGGGTGTCATAAAAATTTGGGGTAAAAAATTATACTTTGGAAAGGAGAAACGTACCAAAGGGCTGAAGAGAGATTGTACCCTGCTACCATCATAATCCTCATCAAGGTTATAAAAGCCTCGAAGATTTTGTGAACTTTCAATTCTCAGTTCTCTCAGCTTGGGGAAGTGGAGTATTAAATCAGTGGGCTCTTCTTTTATTTCTCCTCTTCTGGTTGCTTCTTTTTCTCCACTTGATACTATTCCTTTCAACATCTGACAGACTTGTACCTTTAGTTCTTGGAGCTGTATGAGACATTTAGCAGCTGAGTGCGGAAAGATACATTCTAATGCCCCACACCCTATAAATGTAAGCTTTGTAAGGTTGACCAAGCACAAAGAATCAGTGGGACCCACCCATAAGTGACACATTTTGGGTAGATCACAGAAATACAACTCTCTCAGTTTTCTTAATGAACCTGCCGGAAGGTTTCCATTATGACAGAACTCAGTTAACCCACTCATATCTTCAAAATTCAAAGTCTCCAACTTGGTGAAGACACTACTATTTCCTCCAACATCAGAGATAAGATATTCTAGGTGCTCACATTCACGCAACTCTAGTTCCCGCAAGCTCACAAACTTTTCGATTTTAAGAGGATCAGTCAAATCATCTATCTCACTTAATCGAAGTTGCTCAGTCCTCCTTACAACGGACTCAACCTTGTCTTCTAAAATCCACTCTATACTCACCTCTTTTAAAATAAGTGTTCTTTCATATCTGGAAAAACTATTTGGCTCTCCAAGTGTACCAAAACAAAATCTTTGCAGCTTCTCGAAACAGAAGTGTAAATCCAGCAGTTCCATAGAGTCCAACACGTTAATCTGTAAAACTCTTAAATTAGTCAACATTTCAAACTGTGCAATATATTGGTCGCTTTCTCCTTCGATTCCTTCTTCATCATCTTCAAGTGTTCCCGAAAAATAGTATTCTCCAAAATACAATTCCTCCAACTTATTCAATTTTAGCAAGATACCGCTTGGTATTTGATATTCTCCTACACTATAAAACCTCAAGTCCAACAACTTTAGATTGCTAAGGTTCCCTATTTGACGTGGGAATGGGCCAACTTCATAACAGCTCCTAAAGCTCAGAAGTTCCAATTTTGTTAGCCTTCCAATTTTTGACAGAGTGTCTTTATCAAGCGTTGCATTTTCAAGAGATAGCATCCGAAGGTTTGTCAGGCCTTCAAAATCAGGTGGCGGAAAACGCATGAAGTAGTCAGAACAATATTCAAGAACGGTCAGTTCTTCCATCTGCAAAAGAAAGCTTTTATTTAGGAGAGGACCATTAACATCTGATAGCACTACGATCTTGAGATTTCGATAATCAGCAGCTTCACAAGTTCCAAGCTTATAAACATCTTTATCTCGATTCATAATCTGCATACATAGTCTGTCTCTTCCTTCCTTCAAGCCCACATCTCTTATTATGTCATGCATTTTAACTGTTTCATATGAGTCGAGATCATCATCATCAACAGGCATTGCCTCTAGAAAGAAGCAACTCTTTAGGTGTTCAATTAACGAGCAAACGATGTTTCTTACACCTTCGAGTGTATCAACAGTGTTAAATAATCGTAGCGCCAAACAATATCTGGCCAAATTCTCGACTTTAATTGCAGCATCTTCTGGATGTTGACAGCAAAGAAAAAGTAATGGCATGGCTTCTGGTTGTTCGCTTGCTAAAAATTCATAACTCATCTTTATGCTCGAATACACCTTTTTATCCATATCAGGAATTCTCGTCACACTGTGTTCCCTTAGTTGATTGTGAGCATCCTTCCATACTTTAATATCCTTATTTGACAGTCCTTTTGCAAGCGTTACGAGAGCTATGGGTAGACCTCCACATTCATCCACTACTTTTTTCGCAATCTCCTTTAGATCATCACTCTCCACGCAATCCCCAGCAGTCTTCCTAAACAAGTACCATGCTTCTTCAGGAGGCATGACTGCTACTGGTATTGTTGTATGAACTTTCATTTGAGTGCAGATACCAAATTGTCTTGATGTGAGTACAACTTTGCAATCTGGGTTATTTCCGACTGGAATTCCAAGTTCCTCCAAGTTGATTTCATTCCAAATGTCGTCAAGTATCACCAGTGTTCTTCTACCTTTTCCTGTCAGCCTCTTACGAATCTCATCAGCTGCTGCAATTTCATTTTTCATATCCTTAACACCGGTTAAGCCCAACATCTCTGCAAGTTTACATCGAATATCGGAAAGGTCTGGATTTTGGGACACAGTGACCATGGCAACTTCATGGAATAAATTATTCAGTTTTACCCTTTCACGAAGTTCATGCATCAATGTTGTTTTACCAACACCACCTGAACCGCATACCCCAATAATGCTATTCTTATCATCCTTGAGAGACTCCATAATGTCATCCATAATCTTGGACCTAGTTTTGAAGTCCTTAGAACAGTCATTAGACAATGCTCCAGTTAACTTTGATGGTGGAAGAGCGGGTTTGGTTGGACGAACATAATCTTTACCTTCAATTTGTAGTTGTTCAATCTCCTCAACCATCTTGACAGCATTCTTGCTAAGCAGATAGCGTTGTTTTTGGATTCGGACACCATTTGCCCACACAACCTGTTTTTGGTTTTTCTATAGCTTCCTTGATGCCATTTGCAGCTGTCTCTGCAGATTTGACCTTGTGCATCCACTCAATACTGGTATATGATGTTTCTTCATTGTTATTTGCGCATGAATCCCAAAAACTCTGTGCATCCAGTCTTGTTGATATCAAATCATCAACTCTTGTTTTTAAATTGTTGATGTTGCTCTTGTAGTGGACTAGATAGCCCAAATGGCGAACAGTTACATCCACAACTGGTTGGATGACTTTCTTAGCAATTTCAACCAGAAGAGTTGTTCCAGCCTCTCCAGCCATCCCGCGCTTTCTTCTCGTTAATTCTCCCTTCTCCTGAACATTAAAGATATAGCCTAATTATTGTTAGAGTCGTTATTTTTATGAAAAATCAATCTTTCTTACACTCTGTAAAAACCGGTTTTAACATAGAAAAGGTGTGTCCCTTATAAGTAAGTGTAAGTTTAAATGTTCTAAATTACTCCATCTGTCTTATAATGATAGTCCCATTTAATTATTCAAACATATTAACAACATATTTTCATTTTCATTATTACTATCCTTAGTGGGGTCCAATTATTACTCCCAATAATAAATTCTCATGCAACAACCATCACTACTCGATAGATTCATTAAAAGAAAGTTAAGTAAGAATGTTAAATCATTTTAACACGCCACAATTTTAGAAATAGGATAACCTTATTGGGACAAACATAAATGGAATGTGGGACTATCATTAATTTAGGGATGGAGTATCGATTTTAATGTTATTTTAAAAAAATGTTAAAAGTGTAAGTTTTTTTTAGCTTTTAACATGGAAATTGACACCTCTACACAAATAAACGGACACTTTTATAGACTTGTTAAAAGGTGTCAGTTTAGTGTTAAAAAGGTCATGATTTAAGTGTTGGGAATTTGCCCCATAAGTTCTTTTTGGAACAAATCACTTCCCACTAAGTTCCTCATTTTATTAAAATGATCAGGAAGTTCTTTTTACAAGTGAACTTTCAATTTTGCCCTCAGAACATTCTGAAAATATAATACAACATTCTGAAAATATAATACAACATTTCAAATTAAAAAAAAAAAAATTTGAAAATATAATACAACACTCTGAATATAATACAACATTCTGAAAATATAATACAACATTCTGAATATAATATAACATTCTGAAAATATAATACAACATTCTGATTTTTTTTTAAAAAAAAAATTTTAATTTTTTTTTTTTGAAAATATAATACAACATTCTGAATATAATACAACATTCTGAAAATATAATACAACATACTGATTTTTTTTTTTTGTATTAAAATATTTTTTTTATTATTAATTTTTAAATTTTTTTTTTTTTGAAAATATAATACAACATTCTGAAAATATAATACAACATTCTTTGGGGGGTATTTTCGTCCAAAATGACAAAAAATTGATACACTCATTTAAAAGGAACTTATTGAGCATAGATTTTTTAAAAAAAAAAAAAGAAACTTATGGGGCAATTGAGTGTTAAAAAGGTCATGATGTAAGTGTTTAAAAGTCTCAGTTTGAAAGTTTAAAGCTGTCGGTTTAAGTGTCTAAAAGGTGTCAGTTTGAGTGTTTAAGAAGAGCATGTTTGAAGAAGTTGATTGTTTAGTGTTTATTGAAGTGTTTAATAGTTGAAATTTAGTGTTAAAAAGTGCTAATTCTCAATTAGAAAGTGCTAGTTCTCAGTTAAAAAATGTCAGCTTGAGTTTTAAAATTGCAAGTTTAAGTGTTAAAAGTGCGAGTTTGAAAATCTTATAATAAATCTAAGTAAAAAAAATTCCTGTTAAAAATTGACATTTGGAAACATCAACAATGACATTTTATAACATTGACACTAACATTTGTTCGGGAAAAGCCTTTGTTTAAAAATAATAAAAAAAAAATAAATAAGTAAAGTATTGCAAAAAAATTGGAGATTGTAACATTAACAGTAATAGTTTGCAAAATTAACACTTGCAATTTACAACATTAACCCTTGCAAATTGTAACATTAATATTGACGGTTCGTAACATCAACACTCACACTTTTTAAGGGTACACCTTTGTTTATAACCCTATTTTTTTATTGAATCGAACCGCGCATCTAAAAACCATTGTTCCCTTGTTTTTAAGAAAACCCATTTTTTTTTTATAAGATTTTGTGTTATTGCTATTAGAAAATATAAAAAGTACACGGCAAACTATTAAGTTGTTTAAATTACTGAGAACACATATGTTAGAAATGAAAATAAAGTAAGGGTATAGATATTAGTCCTTGTACTTTATCATGAGTACACAAATGGTCCTCAAACTTTGCTTTTGCACAATTTTCTGCTATTCTTTTCTTTAATTTTTTTATCTTCCTCCAATCGACATTTCTTTTTTCCTGTTATAATATATATATATATATATATATATATATATATATATATATATATATATATATATATATATATATATATATATTGGATTTATCTTTTCAAAATAAGACATTTAGAAAAAAATACATGTATAATATTAGAAGCTAAGAAAATATTAAAATCCACATAGCTACAAGGAATTGAAGCATGACCATTTTTGACAGCATGAAAACACTTTACCATCTAAACTACCAGCAAGTTTAGTCAAAATTGTGCACCAATTAATATAAATATAAAAACTCGAGGTAAAAATTACTAAAAAATTGTTTTGAAAATTAAGTGGGTGCCGTCGCACCCACTTAAGTCATGAATGACTTTTGTAAAATTTGGTTTGCCGGACACCAAGCTTCATGGCATGAAAAAAAAAATCAAGGCACTTACCAATTAAAGGGTGACAAGTGTCAGATTTTTGAAATTATTTTTTTCAACAAAAATTGAAATTAATATATAATAAATAATAAAAATACAAGAATATTTAAAAAAACTACCATTATTAATATTTTATCACTCTCTATAATTAAAAAATAAAATATATTAATAAAATAATTAATTATAATAAAATTTATAATTAATTATTTATATAGTACAATAATTAATAATTATATATAGTAGTAATAAATGTAATATAAATGAGTAGGAAAGAGAAAATATGGCGGGGTATAATAAAAAGTAGGAGAGAGAAACCGATTTACTTTTGTCATGAATTAGATAAAATTGCTTTAATCGTGTTATACTTGAATCACGACGTAAAGTTCGAGTTGAGGAGAGAGGGATGGCTTTAAAGTTTCATGACTACGGATGCTCTTAGGGTCTCAAATTATTTTGAGTGCTTATATATAAGAGTAGCAATAGAGTATGTAAAATAAGAGACTTCGATTTGCTAAATTTTCCTACACTAACAATAAATTTTTTTAATCCAAAATTTGGTCCAAAATAATTATTATATTTTAATTTAATTTTAATTTGATTTTTTTAATTAATTTAATTAAACTTTGGTCCAAAATAAATATTTTTAATCCATAATTTGGTCCAAAATATTTTTAATTATGATGCATCTTTGGAAATGTGTGTTGGGTTTGGTGTCATCTAAGTTGGGGACGCCTAAATTAGGGAATTAAACAAGCAAAATTCGAAATTCCTGACACGGTCGAGGGGGAGCGACCGCGCAGTATGGAGCGCGCATCCGCGCCAAGTTTCTGGACAAAGGGAGCGAAAGAGCCCAATTCGGGGTGATCGTGCGCTGGCTTTCTGGGTGGACGGGGCGATCATGCCCTCAGCAGGGGCGATCGCGCTCTATACCGGTTTTGGGCTCTCCTGCGGCAGATTTGGTTCAGGGTTACAAAACCCTGTAGGGTTAGGAGTAGGCATATAAATAGAGCCTACCCACAAATATGTTTGTAGTTCCTTTTGCTCATCTGTTTTCTAGATCTAGGGTTTGCACTTGTGAATTCTTTGCCAAGAATTCGTGCATTAGATTAAAGATTGTAATATATTGATTTTAAGAAGATAATAATATTCTCTCCCTCTGCCCGTGGACGTAGCCAAGTTGGTAAATCACGTATATCTGTGTGTAATGATTGTTGCTTGTTTTCTATCTTCTACATAGACTTTGAACTAACAAACTGGTATCGTAGCCTACCAAGTTGAGGAAGGTCTAGGATTGTTCCGTTGCGTAGAAGAAGATGGGATCATGAATTGAATCACCGATCGACAAGTTTAATGGGAAGAATAATTTTTCTGTTTGGCAAATCAAGATGAAAGCCTTGGTGAGACAAGGGCTTGTGGGCTCCAAAGTGCCGCCTGCAATCGGGACTCGTCAGATTCAAAAGGCAATGCAGAACCCGTTCCCACCGGTGTTGTTGTGGTTGCAACAACAAAAGGTTCGGAGAAGGTGAAGAAGGTAGCAGAGAAGGAAGAGGCAAATTTGATCGCGCTAGATGAGAGGGCCCACTCTAAGATCTTCAGGTGTCAATATGATGATGTTCTAGCGGATATACCAGATACTGATTTCGGAGGTGCTTTGTGGCTTGCGTTAGAAGACATGTATTTGACAAGTACATTGACTAACAAGCTATATCCGAAGCAGAGGCTATACTCTCTCCGAATGCAGGAAGGTACGCCCATTAGGGATCACCTAGATAGATTTATATTATTATTACTTGAACTGCGTAATATAGATGCTAAGGTTGCTGATGAGGATGCAACATTAATGCTTCTTGTTTCTTTTCCTTTATCATATGAGCACCATGTTGACTATAGTATCAGTGGTAAGGAGACAGTGACTATAGAGGAGGTGAAATCCTCACTCAAGTCTAAAGAGTTACGTCGTAAGGCAAGCGGTAATAGTGGTACAGATAATCAGACGGTCCTAAACCTGATGATATTTGTAATTACTGCAATGGGAAGGGACATTGGAAGACAGATTGTCCTAGGAAGAAGCGAGGCGAGCCTCCAAATCGCAATAAAGCTAATGCTGCTGTAGTTGATACGAGCAGCTCTGATGGGGATTATGCTCTAGTGATAGAAGAATCTGCAAAACAGTCGTATGCGTGGATTCTTGATTATAAGGCTTCTTATCATATCAGTCAGAGGAGAGAGTGGTTTACAACCCATGAAAGCGGGTAGATGGTGGTAATATTTATATGGCCAATAGTTTTACTTGCAGGGTGGTTGGTATTTTCTCTATCAAGTTGCGGACTCATGATGGTAAGTTATGCACTTTGAACGATGTGAGGCATGTTCCACAGATGATGAAGAACATGATATCTCTTAGTCACCCTCGACAAAGAAAGTGGTGTTGTTTTAAAGGTAAAGGTGGAGCAGTCTATGTCCGCAAAGGTTCCGTGATTCGAGAGGCCTTAAGGGGCTCCTTGTATTTCCTCAAAGGAAGGACGCTTTGGGTCGGTATTGGTTGCATCATGTAAGTAGTCAAGGAGGATATGACCAAGTCATGGCATATTAGGCTTGGGCATATAAGCATTAGAGGGATGCGCACATAGCTAATCGTGGTCTTCTCGTGGCCATAAGGTCAAGGACCTAAAGTTCTCGCGAGCATTGTGTACTTGGGAAGATGCGGCGAAGCAAGTTTTCTAAGGGGTTCATAGAACGAAGGGCGCTGGATTACATTCACTCCGGATTGTTGGGGATCTTCACGTCAGGAATCATTGAGGGGTCACAGGTATTTCTTGTCTATGATTGATGACTAATCAAAGAAGGCTTGGGTAATTATTATGAAGCACAAGAGTGAGGCTCTCACCAATTTCAGACAGTGGAAGACATTAGTAGAGAATCATACAGGGAAGAAGATCAAGCGACTCCAAACATATAATGGGTTGGAGTTCTGTAGTGCTGAGTTCGATGAGTTCTGTAAGCAAGTGTGGATTTCTAGGCATCTCACTATCAGACGTACACCACAATGCAGAGTTGTCTAAGCGATTATGGGCAAAGCGGTTAGTACAACATGTTACTTGATAAATCGCGGACCACATACATGTATCAGTCTCAAAGTTCCCAATGAGATATGGTCAGGTAAACATGTTGATTATTCTAATTTAAGGGCTTTTAGTTGTACTGCTTATTATCATGTTGATAATGGAAAGTTGGAGCCGAGGGCTAGAAAAGGAGTCTTCATGGGTTATGGGGACGGTGTCAATGGATACCAAATTTGGTCTCCATTAGAGGGTAGGGTAATAATAAGCAAGAATGTTGTTTTTGATGAAAACTCTGTGCTTAACCCTATAATGAGATCTGTAGTTTTATCAGATGTTGGTAGTGTTGATAAACAAGTGGAGCTACAAGATACTTCAGAGTTGAGCAGTCCACAGTCAGATGTTAATCAGGATCTACCGTCAGAAATAGAAGCACCAGAAAGTTCATCACCAGTTTTCGAGGAACATAGGTTAGCTCAAGAGAGGTCTAGATGGGCTAATTTTGGGAAGCCTCCAGTGAGGTATGGTTTTGAAGACATGGTGTCTTATGCACTTCAGGTTACTGAGGAGGTGGAGCCAATTCTTCGTAGCCAACTACTTTCAAGGAAGCAAATACATGTTCAGAGTCTGCCCGGTGGCATGCAGCTATGGGGATGAGATGGAGTCACTTTACAAGAATTCAAAATGGGAACTAACCAAGAGGACAAAAGGCAAGAAGATTGTTACTTGCAAGTGGGTCTTCAAGAAAAGGTATGTCACCAACAGAGGGGGTCAAGTATAAAGCTCGTGTAGTTGCAACGGGTTTCACACAGCGGGAGGGCGTTGACTACAATGATATTTTGTCACCAGTGGTTAGACACACTTCTATCAGAGTGCTATTAGCAATGGTGGCACATCAGGATTTGGAGCTCGAGCAGCTAGATGTGAAAACAACTTTTTGTTGGTGTGATGCCCTAGGCTTATAACTATTTTGACTCATAGTTAATGTCGTTATGTAATCGTCTTTACCGTTTATATCTAGAGAATGTTTATTTTGATTATTATATTTTTTACATATTTATTATAATAATATGTGTCCCTAGTTATTGTGAATAACTAGTATAAGTTGATAATGGATAATCATAGAGATGATTATATGTATGGGGATGCACATTACGCTAATGGGTACTTGTTAGAGAACAAGGTACTGGACAGCCCCACCTATGAGATTTATGTCATGGTCTATGGTCATATATGTCATAATTAAATCTCATGGTAGTCGTGTCATTAGAATCCTTAGCACCTGAGATTATCGTCGTAATCCACATGATGAACATAATGTTTGATGTAGTCTAACACTATCTTGAATAGGATAGCAATAAGGGCTATGTTGGCATGATCGGATTCTTGTAGGGAAGAATGATAAGTCAAGATGGAATTTGTCCCTCGTAAAGAGAGATGTCTGCTTGGGCCCCTCGCTGAATAGTGTTGATGAAATGTATGGCCATACTCAAGAGATTTGATAGAGATCAAATGTACTTGGATTATCAATATATTCGGAATCGAGAAAGCATTGAACAATATAAGTTGATGTGGACCATGACTTATGCTCAATATGACATCGTGAGACAAAGGGATTGTGACAATGATCTATCAAGGAATCAAGCTTTGATGTTATATTTAATTGGGTAGATATAATGGCTTGTTAGAGACCACTTATATCTTGTGAGGATCGAAGTTTCGACTCACTACCAACATAAATATAATTCCTATAGGGTTACACACAAATAACGGATTGAATAATGGCTCAAATATGGAAAATTAGAGGGGGCGATCGCGCGCCATGGAAGAGGGCGATCGCGCCCAGTCTCTAGACAAATGGGGCGATCGCGGGCCCAGGAAGGAGCGATCGCGCCCATTGTCTGGACGTGAGGCACGCGCCTCAGCCTTCCCCAGGCGGCCGCCTCACTCCCAGATTCAGCACCTCCATTTTTTGCTTGGATTAGGGTTCTCTTCCTAATAGTTAGGAATATTTATAAAGTATAAATAGCTCCCTTTTCTTCAGCCAAGATACACGAAAATTAGGGTTTGAGAAACACTAATTGGTTGATTTTGATCATGAATCAAAAATCAAAACATCAGATATAATTCCATAAGAGCCATAGATTGTTGAAAAGAGTTTCAACAATAGAGGATCATCTAGTAAATCTATATTCATAATTCTAATCTATTCATATTAGACGGATTCATGGCTATGGTTTTGTGATTTATGCTAAGTCTTCCGCTGCGCATGTTATCCCAAAACCCAACACTTTTCTATATGGAGAGTTGGAGGAGGAGATTTATATGACACAACCAGATGGGTTTTAGGTTCCTGGAAAAGAAAACTATGTGTGTAAGTTGAAGAAGTCCTTGTATGGGCTCAAGCAATCATCTAGGCAGTGGTACAAGCGACTTAACAGCTATTTGACAAAGATTGGTTACACGAAGAGCGCATATGACTGTTGTGTGTATCACAATAAGTTAGTAGATCATCTATCTGGTTCTTTATGTTGACGATATGTTGAAAGCGGCTATCAAGAAGTCAGATATTCAAAAGTTTAAGGGTCTACTGTCTGCAGAGTTCGAGATGAAGGATTTGGGTGCAGCAAAGAAAATTCTGGGTATGGAAATCTATAGGGATAGAAGCCAACAAAAACTTTTATTATCCCAGAAAGGTTACATAAAGAAAGTTTTAGAGAGGTTTGGCATGTCTACAACAAAACGTTTAGATTCTCCAAGTGCAGTGAATGCACGTTTGTCTGTTGCTTTTGCACCTAAGTCTGATGAGGAGAAAGAGTACATGGCTCGAGTACCCTATGCTAGTACAGTTGGTAGTTTGATGTATGCTATGGTTTGGACTAGACCGGATCTTGCTCATGCGATTAGTGTTGTTAGCAGGTTCATGGAGAATCCTGGTAAGGAACATTAGCAAGCAGTGAAGAGGATATTCAGGTACCTTATGGGTACATCAGATGTTGGGCTTATTTATTGAGATGGTACAGAAGGTGTTGTTAAGTGTTATTGTGATTCAGACTATTCTGGGGATGTTGACATGAGGAGATCTATGACCTGGTATGTGTTCACTCTTGGTGGGTCAGTTGTAAGTTGGAAGGCTACTCTACAATCTACAGTGATATTGTCTACTAATTTATCTATTGAAATGGGGTCCCTAATTTCTTATTTAAAAATATATGCAAAGGGGAGGATTTTATCTATTGAAATGTGTATTATCAAAGAGGCAACAAGTGTAAAATATCACATTAATAATTATTAGTACATAATACATCTTGAGATTTGGCCCCGACCATGTTTGGGTCCTATGCAGGTGCTTTTCTGACCCAATCTAGGGTTGGTCTTGTTGTCGATTTAATATGCATAGCTATAGTTTTTGTTATTAGTGGCAAAATTGATTAAAAAAATTGTGATGACAAATCTAAAGGTAAATCCAAATTACAATAGTAAATTTTATAAATACCCGATGGTAATAAGATGTAAAGAAAATTATTATTTATCAAAAAAATTGTTAAAAAAAATGAAAAGTTGATTATCTTTATGAAATTTTAGAAATTATAATTGATTCACTACAAAGAATAAAGAATGATCAAAATTTCTTTACAGCAATTATATTTTCATAAAATGTTAGTGAAAGTTGAATGAATTTGACAACTAAAACTAAAAATAAAAATAAAATGAGGTTATAATTACGGAAGAATTAATAAAGAAATTATGTACCTCTTCAGCTTCAAACTAAACAACCCGGAGAAGATTGTTGAAAATCTCTTGTCTGCTGCCTGAGAGCTTCACTATCAATCAAACACAACTGAAAGGGATAGAAATGTTGTAGTAATTGAAGTGAATAAATTATAAATGGGGGAATTTGTGAATTAGTTTAGGGATTGTAATCTGTTGATTTCAAGAAGATAATATATTTTCTCCCTCTGCCCGTGGATGCAACCAAGGTGGTGAACCACGTATATCTGTGTGTAGTGTGATTGTTGCTTGTTTTCTATCTTCTACATAGACTCTATTCTAACATGGTGCATACAAGCAAAATAACATTCCTAAAGAAAATTTACTTATCTTCTTTAAGCGGAGGAAAACATGATGTGACGGTGATAAGGTAAATTATAAATTTGGCACTTATTTTTTTCTCTCTAATGGATGTAAGAAATTTGTTAGTAAAAAATTATTACTGAATTATAAATTTATTTAATAATAAATTATTTATTTTTAAAATAAATAATTTATTATTAAATAAATGGATATAATAAATCTTATATTTTTGATTTAATATATAATTTATTTTGTTAGTTATTTTACCTTAAGCCATTCTCTTTTTTAGGTTAAAACTAATAACAACACTCACATGATATGCACATGATAAATTTCGTTAGTTTTTTTTTTTTAACGTGCGTTAGTCTCAAGGTGCATAGTGGGACAGTTGGAAAGTTTAGGTACTAAACAAACCGACTTTTTAAACGGGGGTGCAAAGTGAAATCGGTGGTAAAATTTGGGAGGATAAATGTATTTTGGCCTAACATAAATGAGGGAATACGAAGATCCCTACAAAATTATAAAAGAAAAATTACATATAATAAATTTGAAATATATGAAGAAAAAAATAATAAGGTCCAAAAAATTATAAATAAGATATACTGTATTATATAACTTAAAATAAATATATGAAATAATAAATTAGATTATGTCCTTTTGTATGAATTGGGGTCCCTAATTTTTTATTTAAAAATATATGCAAAGGTGAGGATTTTATCTATTGAAATGTGTATTATCAAAGAGGCAACAAGTGTAAAATATCACATTAATAATTATTAGTACATAATACATCTTGAGATTTGGCCCCGACCATGTTTGGGTCCTATGCAGGTGCTTTTTCTGACCTAATCTCGGGTTGGCCTTGTTGTCGATTTAATATGCATAGCTATATATAGTTTTTGTTATTAGTGGCAAAATTGTTTAAAAAAATTGTGATGACAAATCTAAAGGTAAATCCAAATTACAATAGTAAATTTTATAAACACCCGATGGTAATAAGATGTAATGAAAATTATTATTTGTCAAAAAAATTGTTAAAAAAAATGAAAAGTTGATTATCTTTATGAAATTTTAGAAATTATAATTGATTCACTACAAAGAATAAAGAATGATCAAAATTTCGTTACAGCAATTATATTTTCATAAAATGTTAGTGAAAGTTGAATGAATTTGACCACTAAAACTAAAAATAAAAATAAAAATAAAATGAGGTTATAATTACGGAAGAATTAATAAAGAAATTATGTACCTCTTTAGCTTCAAACTAAACAACCCGGAGAAGATTGTTGAAAATCTCTTGTCTGCTGCCTGAGAGCTTCACTATCAATCAAACACAACTGAAAGGGATAGAAATGTTGTAGTAATTGAAGTGAATAAATTATAAATGGGGGAATTTGTGAATTAGATTAGGGATTGTAATCTGTTGATTTCAAGAAGATAATATATTTTCTCCCTCTGCCCGTGGATGCAAACAAGGTGGTGAACCACGTATATCTGTGTGTAGTGTGATTGTTGCTTGTTTTCTATCTTCTACATAGACTCTATTCTAACAAGGTGCATACAAGCAAAATAACATTCCTAAAGAAAATTTAGTTATCTTCTTTAAGCGGAGGAAAACATGATGTGACGGTGATAAGGTAAATTATAAATTTGGCACTTATTTTTTTTCTCTCTAAGGGATGTTAGAAATTTGTTAGTAAAAAATTATTACTGAATTATAAATTTATTTAATAATAAATTATTTATTTTTAAAATAAATAATTTATTATTAAATAAATGGATATAATAAATCTTATATTTTTGATTTAATATATAATTTATTTTGTTAGTTATTTTACCTTAAGCCATTCTTTTTTAGGTTAAAACTAATAACAACACTCACATGATATGCACATGATAAATTTCGTTAGTTTTTTTTTTAACGTGCGTTAGTCTCAAGGTGCATAGTGGGACAGTTGGAAAGTTTAGGTACTAAACAAACCGACTTTTTAAACGGGGTGCAAAGTGAATTCGGTGGTAAAATTTGGGAGGATAAATGTATTTTGGCCTAATATAAATGAGGGAATACGAAGATCCCTACAAAATTATAAAAGAAAAATTACATATAATAAATTTGAAATATATGAAGAAAAAAATAATAAGGTCCAAAAAATTATAAATAAGATATACTGTATTATATTACTTAAAATAAATATATGAAATAATAAATTAGATTATGTTCTTTTGTATGAATTGGGGTCCCTAATTTTTTATTTAAAAATATATGCAAAGGGGAGGATTTTATCTATTGAAATGTGTATTATCAAAGAGGCAACAAGTGTAAAATATCACATTAATAATTATCTATATCTATATATATATATAAAGGTTGAAGTGCATTGAGCACTTCAACAAGCTCATTTTCCCTCCAAAACATAGATGGTTCTAGAATATTTTTTGCTTTAAATCAACTAATCAAGAAAACAATTAATTGTCTTTAAATTAACCTATTATCCTATTCTCTCCCCTATTAATTAAATGATTACTTTTTTTCTCTTACTTTTAGCCACTATTCCTAAACTCCTTTCTTCACAAATTCATAAATATCATTGTTTTGCAAACTCTTAATTTTGCAAGTAAAAAATGAAATATGAAAAAACAATAATAAAAATACATTTAGAAACACATGAAATTTTTCATTTAATGAATTGATATTTTTGAAATGTGGGTAATAGTAATAATTGTTTTTTTAAAGACTTATGTATAACAATGATACTTAGATATTTTTTTTCATTTTTTTCTTAAATGAAGAGTGTTTTTAAAACGGAAATAGCTATTGATCATGTTTAGAAATCTGTAATATTATTAAATTAATGTGATGATATATTTTTGTTGAAAATTCTGTTTTCAAAATTATATTCTCTTAAATTTTTCTTTGTTTTTATTAAAACCTTTTTCCTTTTTCTTCATTAATTTCTTTGAACGAAGTGATTTTTTTAGCTAATAGTAAAAAAAGGTTTGAAATCTTATTTAGCCACTTTTTTGATGGAACTTTTGAGTTTATTGTTGATATTTTTTTGTTCATTAAAATTTCAAAAAATAATAAAATAAAAAACTGAGATTTTAGTGTTTTATTGAACCATCTTCTTAAAGAGTGATATATAATTAAGTTTCAATGAGTGTTATTTGCATTGAAATTTTAAATTCATTCTTTTTTTGGGTTATAAATTTTATATTTATTGCTAAAACAATAAATATGGTGTCATAACTATTTCAAAATAGTTTTCTAAAAAATTCTATTTTATATGGGTTTTTCTAAATAAAAACTATAAGATAATTTTAAAAAGGAAAACTATTATATAATATTGGTTAGAAAATACGAATTATAACTTTATAAGATTATATCAAAAAAAAATTATATTTTAAAAGACGCAAATTAATGAAAAAAATAGAGTTGTTGATAATATTAATTACTTAGAAATGAGATAATTATTTTTATTTAATGACAGTCATGCAAATCAAATGAGATAGTTATATTAACTATATGATTTAGTTCATGTTATTTATCAAAGTTTTTTTTATCGTGCGTTTAACGCACGGGTGTTACACTAGTTAGTACATAATACATCTTGAGATTTGGCCCTGACCATGTTTGGGTCCTATGCAGGTGCTTTTTCTTACCTAATCTCGGGTTGGCCTTGTTGTCGATTTAATATGCATAGCTATAGTTTTTGTTATTAGTGGCAAAATTAATTAAAAAAAATTGTGATGACAAATCTAAAGGTAAATCCAAATTACAATAGTAAATTTTATAAACACCCGATGGTAATAAGATGTAATGAAAATTATTATTTATCAAAAAAATTGTTTAAAAAAATGAAAAGTTGATTATCTTTATGAAATTTTGGAAATTATAATTGATTCATTACAAAGAATAAAGAATGATCAAAATTTCGTTACAGCAATTATATTTTCATAAAATGTTAGTGAAAGTTGAATGAATTTGACCACTAAAACTAAAAATAAAAATAAAATGAGGTTATAATTACGGAAGAATTAATAAAGAAATTATGTACCTCTTTAGCTTCAAACTAAACAACCCGAAGAAGATTGTTGAAAATCTCTTGTCTGCTGCCTGAGAGCTTCACTATCAATCAAACACAACTGAAAGGGATAGAAATGTTGTAGTAATTGAAGTGAATAAATTATAAATGGGGGAATTTGTGAATTAGATTAGGGATTGTAATCTGTTGATTTCAAGAAGATAATATATTTTCTCTCTCTGCCCGTGAATGCAACCAAGGTGGTGAACCACGTTTATCTGTGTGTAGTGTGATTGTTGCTTGTTTTCTATCTTCTATATAGACTCTATTCTAACAAGGTGCATACAAGCAAAATAACATTCCTAAAGAAAATTTACTTATCTTCTTTAAGCGGAGGAAAACATGATGTGACGGTGATAAGGTAAATTATAAATTTGGCACTTATTTTTTTCTCTCTAAGGGATGTTAGAAATTTGTTAGTAAAAAATTATTTCTGAATTATAAATTTATTTAATAATAAATTATTTATTTTTAAAATAAATAATTTATTATTAAATAAATGGATATAATAAATCTTATATTTTTGATTTAATATATAATTTATTTTGTTAGTTATTTTACCTTAAGCCATTCTCTTTTTTAGGTTAAAACTAATAACAACACTCACATGATATGCACATGATAAATTTCGTTAGTTTTTTTTTAACGTGCGTTAGTCTCAAGGTGCATAGTGGGACAGTTGGAAAGTTTAGGTACTACACAAACCAACTTTTTAAACGGGGGCGCAAAGTTAAATCGGTGGTAAAATTTGGGAGGATAAATGTATTTTGGATTAATATAAATGAGGGAATACGAAGATCCCTACAATATTATAAAAGAAAAATTACATATAATCAATTTGAAATATATGAAGAAAAAAATAATAAGGTCCAAAAAATTATAAATAAGATATACTGTATTATATTACTTTAAATAAATATATGAAATAATAAATTAGATTATGTTCTTTTGTATGAATTGGGGTCCCTAATTTCTTATTTAAAAATATATGCAAAGGGGAGGATTTTATCTATTGAAATGTGTATTATCAAAGAGGCAACAAGTGTAAAATATCACATTAATAATTATTAGTACATAATACATCTTGAGATTTGGCCCCGACCATGTTTGGGTCCTATGCAGGTGCTTTTTCTGACCTAATCTCGGGTTGGCCTTGTTGTCGATTTAATATGCATAGCTATAGTTTTTGTTATTAGTGGCAAAATTAATTAAAAAAAATTGTGATGACAAATCTAAAGGTAAATCCAAATTACAATAGTAAATTTTATAAACACCCGATGGTAATAAGATGTAATGAAAATTATTATTTATCAAAAAAATTGTTTAAAAAAATGAAAAGTTGATTATCTTTATGAAATTTTAGAAATTATAATTGATTCATTACAAAGAATAAAGAATGATCAAAATTTCGTTACAGCAATTATATTTTCATAAAATGTTAGTGAAAGTTGAATGAATTTGACCACTAAAACTAAAAATAAAAATAAAATGAGGTTATAATTACGGAAGAATTAATAAAGAAATTATGTACCTCTTTAGCTTCAAACTAAACAACCCGGAGAAGATTGTTGAAAATCTCTTGCCTGCTGCCTGAGAGCTTCACTATCAATCAAACACAACTGAAAGGGATAGAAATGTTGTAGTAATTGAAGTGAATAAATTATAAATGGTGGAATTTGTGAATTAGATTAGGGATTGTAATCTGTTGATTTCAAGAAGATAATATATTTTCTCTCTCTGCCCGTGGATGCAACCAAGGTGGTGAACCACGTATATCTGTGTGCAGTGTGATTGTTGCTTGTTTTCTATCTTCTATATAGACTCTATTCTAACAAGGTGCATACAAGCAAAATAACATTCCTAAAGAAAATTTACTTATCTTCTTTAAGCGGAGGAAAACATGATGTGACGGTGATAAGGTAAATTATAAATTTGGCACTTATTTTTTTCTCTCTAAGGGATGTTAGAAATTCGTTAGTAAAAAATTATTACTGAATTATAAATTTATTTAATAATAAATTATTTATTTTTAAAATAAATAATTTATTATTAAATAAATGGATATAATAAATCTTATATTTTTGATTTAATATATAATTTATTTTGTTAGTTATTTTACCTTAAGCCATTCTCTTTTTAGGTTAAAACTAATAACAACACTCACGTGATATGCACATGATAAATTTCGTTAGTTTTTTTTTAACGTGCGTTAGTCTCAAGGTGCATAGTGGGACAAGTTGGAAAGTTTAGGTACTACACAAACCGACTTTTTAAACGGGGGTGCAAAGTGAAATCGGTGGTAAAATTTGGGAGGATAAATGTATTTTGGATTAATATAAATGAGGGAATACGAAGATCCCTACAAAATTATAAAAGAAAAATTACATATAATAAATTTGAAATATATGAAGAAAAAAATAATAAGGTCCAAAAAATTATAAATAAGATATACTGTATTATATTACTTTAAATAAATATATGAAATAATAAATTAGATTATGTTCTTTTGTATGAATTGGGGTCCCTAATTTCTTATTTAAAAATATATGCAAAGGGGAGGATTTTATCTATTGAAATGTGTATTATCAAAGAGGCAACAAGTGTAAAATATCACATTAATAATTATTAGTACATAATACATCTTGAGATTTGGCCCCGACCATGTTTGGGTCCTATGCAGGTGCTTTTTCTGACCTAATCTCGGGTTGGCCTTGTTGTCGATTTAATATGCATAGCTATAGTTTTTGTTATTAGTGGCAAAATTAATTAAAAAAAATTGTGATGACAAATCTAAAGGTAAATCCAAATTACAATAGTAAATTTTATAAACACCCGATGGTAATAAGATGTAATGAAAATTATTATTTATCAAAAAAATTGTTTAAAAAAATGAAAAGTTGATTATCTTTATGAAATTTTAGAAATTATAATTGATTCATTACAAAGAATAAAGAATGATCAAAATTTCGTTACAGCAATTATATTTTCATAAAATGTTAGTGAAAGTTGAATGAATTTGACCACTAAAACTAAAAATAAAAATAAAATGAGGTTATAATTATTAAGAATTAATAAAGAAATTATGTACCTCTTTAGCTTCAAACTAAACAACCCGGAGAAGATTGTTGAAAATCTCTTGCCTGCTGCCTGAGAGCTTCACTATCAATCAAACACAACTGAAAGGGATAGAAATGTTGTAGTAATTGAAGTGAATAAATTATAAATGGGGGAATTTGTGAATTAGATTAGGGATTGTAATCTGTTGATTTCAAGAAGATAATATATTTTCTCTCTCTGCCCGTGGATGCAACCAAGGTGGTGAACCACGTATATCTGTGTGCAGTGTGATTGTTGCTTGTTTTCTATCTTCTATATAGACTCTATTCTAACAAGGTGCATACAAGCAAAATAACATTCCTAAAGAAAATTTACTTATCTTCTTTAAGCGGAGGAAAACATGATGTGACGGTGATAAGGTAAATTATAAATTTGGCACTTATTTTTTTCTCTCTAAGGGATGTTAGAAATTCGTTAGTAAAAAATTATTACTGAATTATAAATTTATTTAATAATAAATTATTTATTTTTAAAATAAATAATTTATTATTAAATAAATGGATATAATAAATCTTATATTTTTGATTTAATATATAATTTATTTTGTTAGTTATTTTACCTTAAGCCATTCTCTTTTTTAGGTTAAAACTAATAACAACACTCACGTGATATGCACATGATAAATTTCGTTAGTTTTTTTTTAACGTGCGTTAGTCTCAAGGTGCATAGTGGGACAGTTGGAAAGTTTAGGTACTACACAAACCGACTTTTTAAACGGGGGTGCAAAGTGAAATCGGTGGTAAAATTTGGGAGGATAAATGTATTTTGGATTAATATAAATGAGGGAATACGAAGATCCCTACAATATTATAAAAGAAAAATTACATATAATAAATTTGAAATATATGAAGAAAAAAATAATAAGGTCCAAAAAATTATAAATAAGATATACTGTATTATATTACTTTAAATAAATATATGAAATAATAAATTAGATTATGTTCTTTTGTATGAATTGGGGTCCCTAATTTCTTATTTAAAAATATATGCAAAGGGGAGGATTTTATCTATTGAAATGTGTATTATCAAAGAGGCAACAAGTGTAAAATATCACATTAATAATTATTAGTACATAATACATCTTGAGATTTGGCCCCGACCATGTTTGGGTCCTATGCAGGTGCTTTTTCTGACCTAATCTCGGGTTGGCCTTGTTGTCGATTTAATATGCATAGCTATAGTTTTTGTTATTAGTGGCAAAATTGATTAAAAAAATTGTGATGACAAATCTAAAGGTAAATCCAAATTACAATAGTAAATTTTATAAACACCCGATGGTAATAAGATGTAATGAAAATTATTATTTATCAAAAAAATTGTTAAAAAAAAATGAAAAGTTGATTATCTTTATGAAATTTTAGAAATTATAATTGATTCACTACAAAGAATAAAGAATGATCAAAATTTCGTTACAGCAATTATATTTTCATAAAATGTTAGTGAAAGTTGAATGAATTTGACCACTAAAACTAAAAATAAAAATAAAATGAGGTTATAATTACACAAGAATTAATAAAGAAATTATGTACCTCTTTAGCTTCAAACTAAACAACCCGGAGAAGATTGTTGAAAATCTCTTGTCTGCTGCCTGAGAGCTTCCACTATCAATCAAACACAACTGAAAGAGATAGAAATGTATTAGTAATTGAAGTGAAAAAATTATAAATGGGGGAATTTGTGAATTAGATTAGAGATTGTAATCTGTTGATTTCAAGAAGATAATATATTTTCTCCCTCTGTCCGTGGACGCTACCAAGTTGGTGAACCACGTATATATGTGTGTAGTGTGATTGTTGCTTGTTTTCTATCTTCTACATAGACTCTATTCTAACAAGGTGCATACAAGCAAAATAACATTCCTAAAGAAAATTTACTTATCTTCTTTAAGCGGAGGAAAACATGATGTGACGGTGATAAGGTAAATTATAAATTTGGCACTTATTTTTTTTCTCTCTAATGGATGTTAGAAATTTGTTAGTAAAAAATTATTACTGAATTATAAATTTATTTAATAATAAATTATTTATTTTTAAAATAAATAATTTATTATTAAATAAATGGATATAATAAATCTTATATTTTTGATTTAATATATAATTTATTTTGTTATTTATTTTACCTTAAGCTCTTCTCTTTTTGAGGTTAAAACTAATAACAACACTCACATGATATGCACATGATAAATTTCGTTAGTTTTTTTTTAACGTGTGTTAGTCTCAAGGTGCATAGTGAGACAATTGGAAAGTTTAGGTACTAAACAAACCGTCTTTTTAAACGGGGGTGCAAAGTAAAATCGGTGGTAAAATTTGGGAGGATAAATGTATTTTGTCCTAATATAAATGAGGGAATACGAAGATCCCTACAAAATTATAAAAGAAAAATTACATATAATAAATTTGAAATATATGAAGAAAAAAATAATAAGGTCCAAAAAATTATAAATAAGATATATTGTATTATATTACTTAAAATAAATGTATGAAAAAATAAATTAGATTATGATGATGTCAAAATCGTCAAATCAGCCCAAATCCAAGCGTTCGAATGCTCCGGAGATTGCAAGGCCTGAAAATAAGAGAAAACACGTAAACTAAGCCGGGGCGAGTCCGGATAAAGGCCCTCCGGCGTGAGAGTAAGTTCACGGTTTGTATGTGAGAAACTAAATTGACAGAGTTTCTGTATTGTAAAAAATCACGTACCAAATAATGAGCCATAGGGCTTGTATTTATAGGGATGGATTGGTAGAATCCATGTTGAAGTGAACTTGTAAAGAGATAAGACATAATCCTAAGAGAATTATATCTGTTAAGGAGTCATTGTTTGACTTGAATTGGTGTTGGTGGTTACAATCCTGATTGGACCATAACTGTTGAATCCTTGTTTGAATAGGATTGTACGATCTGCTAGCCGGAACGCCGAGGAGCATGAATGTCTTATCTCGGCATTCGTATATAAGCCGAGATGCATGATTTTGCTTCCTCGTCATTTTATGATTGGCCGACATGCGTAAATTCCGAGTTGAATGATTTTGTCTCCTCGTCACTTGATGATATGCCGAGGTAAGAACTTTTCTCTCCTCGTCCCTTGTGATATCTCGGAGTATGATGGGCCAAGTATGAAGATATAAGGCCGAGGAGACTCTCCTCGGCATACGAGGAAGAGGTTCCTCGGCCCTGACACTTGTGTATTGGATGATGTTTATTGGCCCAATCCATTTGGGCCCAACTCGGGCCAGCCCATGTTCGTATCTCGGTTTATACTGTTCAGTGGCCCCCGACTTTCTAGCTCGGATTAGGACGAGGAGAAAGTCATCTCGTCTTCGACTTATGGGATACGAACAGGTTTTACACGTGTCAAAGGGCGCTTCAGTCCGTGCGTCGCTTCAATATCCGCCGGTTATTTGCCATGATGATAAATGGTGGGTCCCAGATCTGACGTGCCTCGAAAATTGTTGATAGCATTTAATTTTTGGAGCGTCAAACCCGGTTATTTGATTTACCCATGGGTTTGACCCGATTTTGTGGAGTATAAAACCTTAAACCCCTCGCATTTTAACCTTTTCGCATCGTTGTTATTTGAGAGCAAAGGCAAAGAATTTCGTGCGATAAATCTTCTCCCGCGAACCTTCTTGATTTCCCGGTTCCTGGCGAAGCTCGCCTTCCTGTTGCGTTCTTCCAAATAAGTGATTCCGACCGTATCTTCAAACTCAGGTATGAAATTTCTTCCTTTCTATGCATTCCGTTCATGATTTTACGCTTTCTAGGGTTTTTAGAAGAGATTTCGAATGTGCCAAGAAAAATGAACTGCCATTGATGAAGTTTGAAGTTTTTCTTCATGAATTTCTACTTTTAATTCTCAAAACTTTGAATCTTTGATTTCCTTTGGATTTTGAATGAACTCCCTTGAATATTGAATAAACTCCCCCATTGATCTTTGATTCCCCTTAGAAATGGCTCGTTCTTGGGACCATTCTCCCCGATTCATTTATGGATACCACAAGGTCAACTCCGAGAGTTTACCTGAGAGAGAGGCCCTTGGTTGATGCCGAACTTGGAGGACATAGGAAAGATATGTTGAGAAGTTATGGTTGTACCCGAATGTTCGTTCAATACCCGGATAATATGAGGATAGATCGAATTGACTCCTCTACTCGTAACATAGTGTTGCTTGAGACTAGGGCCGAGATAGTGGAGCACATCGAACTGTTCTACCCGTCTTCAGATCACGTAGTTCGTGAGCGTCTGAGTGATAAGGCTCCCTCCTCGGCCTTAAGTAATGACGAGGAGGGGTATCTCCTTCCCCGTCCTAAGATCAGCCATTGACGAGGTAAATAACTTTGACCCCTCGTCTTTTTGCAGATATGACGGGAAGAGAGGGAGAGACCTCCTCGTCCACCCGAATAGTTGATGCCTTTGCAGAAGGCGCCCAAGTGGAAGGTAGCAAAGGCCGAAGAAGGGGAGGCCGAGGTGGAGGTAAACGACGAGAGAGGCCTCCCAAGGCCGGGGATCCCATGCTGGAGAAGTTGTACTCCAAATACGGGGTGGACAAAGCCGAGTATAAGTTAACTTATATCGGCAAACCCGATTTGAAGACAGAAAAGGAGGAGAGGAACTTCTACTATAATGAAGACTACGTCCACTTCTACTTCAAACAATTTCAACAGGGGCTCCGTCTTCCTTTGGACCCCTTTATTAACGAATTTTTGGACGACGTAAGGGCGGCTGCCGGCCATGCTAGGAGCCAATGGTACTCGGGTTCTCGTAAGCTTTATAGTGCTCTCACGAGCTTAGGTTTTGAGCTGACCATGGGAGCATTTTGTCACTTCTATCAAGTTAGCTTCATCAAGGAGAGTTGGCTCCTCGTTATCCGGAGTGCACCCAAGAAGCCAAAATTTCTTTTCCCCATGTCAAGCAAAGTTGCGGGTTGGGAGAATCATGTGATTAGGGTTGAGAGCCGTCAAGGCTGGGAGTTCCAATTCCCTTGTCATGCTCCAACTTCGTCGGGTCCTGTTCAACAGTATGGATGGACCAAAGACTTGATCAAGCGCTTAGAGGCGTTTGCAGAGGTGGGAGTCCTTGACTGGTCGGTGATCGAATCTTCTGATCATTATTACGTCCAGGCAGGACTGATGCCGGGGCCGAAGCACGGGGTGGTTCCCCTCGTCACTGTTAAGAGGGGAAGGCGTTTTAATGATTGGACAACACACCCCGCCTCGTTTTTCATGAGGATTGTCTGAGGTGTAAAGTCCCTCCACTTGATCAATGCATTGAAGAAGTTGATGTGGTTGGATGTAAATGTTTTATCTTTTGATACTTGTCGTTTTTTGCATTATTGTTGACCTTCCTTCTGCTCGTATTTAACCATCTCTCCCTTGTCTTTGCAGATTTGTCCCCCGAGCAAGAGGCTGCACTAGCCATGAGGAGGTTGAGTCCCATGGAGTTAGTGAAGCAGAAGAGGCGTGAAGTCAAGAAGTCCGGTTTGACCGATAGAAAGGAAGACGCCAACGCCCGCAACCTTGTACTGAGTGCACAGGGTGACCATCCCCTTCCCCTCAAATTGCACAAGGATGTGAATGCCGAGGATCTGGGATCCGAGGAACAAGTTACTCGCCAATCGTCGAGGGGCATAGCCTCCATGTTGATGCCGAAGCGGAGGTTCAGTGGGACCGAGGAGTCCGATCTCGTTCATAGACGCTCCGGTTCTAAGAGGCCCCCACCGCCAACACCGAGGAGCCTCGCGGCTAAGCGGGCAACCTGCCGAATCCTCCAATCCCGAGGCTCCTCCCCCTAACCATCCAAAACATGAAGACCCAAGAAGAGGCCGAGGAGCTTGCTCGGCGTTTTGCGGCCGATGTTCCCCGTCTTAAGGGCCTCCATTTGCAGGCCAGGAAGGGCCTCCATTTGAGGTTGGGCCGAGCTCCTGTCCAAAGGGCTATGGACGAGGATGCCTACGACGTCCTGGTGAAGGAGAATCCGAGCAGGGATAACTTGCTCGCCGTAAGGGACTCATGCTGACTGAGGTAGTTATCTTGTACCTTTAAACTCGTTGCTTTTACTTGTGTTTGTTCAAGGCTTTAACACAAATTTATCTTTGTAGGCTGCCAGCATTGTGGCATATGAAAATGTCTTGGCCAAGGCCCAAGAGAAACAAATGAATGATGCCAAGGCTGCTCACAAGAAAAGTGAGGCCGAGAAGGCTAATCTGGCCGAGCTCTTGAAGGCCAAGGATGCCGACCTCGAGGCTGCTCAGGCCAAGGTCGAGGAAGAAGTAAAGAGGGCCGAGGATGCCCGAAAGCAGGCACAAGAAGCCCGAGCTCACGCCGAGGAGAGTCTCCATCTTAAGGAGGCTGAGTTGACTGAGGCGAGGAAGGCCAAGGCCGAGGTCCAAGTGAGGGCCGAGGAAGCCGAAGCCAAGTGCCGAGGTTATGAAACGACCCTTGTCACAAGGGAGGAGGCGGTCGTGACCCGCTTCAAGGAGAGCCAAGCTTTCCAAGATGTCGTGGATGAGAAGACGGCAACGATGTTCGAGGACGGGTACCTTCACTTGGCCTGTCGTCTGCTGGCTGACCCTTCCACAGGCTTAAAGATTGCTCTGTTGATCTGCCGGGATCAGTATGACCAAGAAGCTAGGGCTCTTCACCCTTTGATCCCCTGCTCACAATATAATCTAGATATGATGGCTGAAGTGGATGCCCAAGTCGGCTGCGAAGTATGGGTGCCCCCATCAGTTGTTCCTGGCAACCTTCATGCTTTGGTAGGAGCCATCCAAGATGGGGAAGCCGAGGCCGAGGTGGGAAACGCTGAGGGAACGGGGGCTCAAGCTGATCAAACCAACCTTCCCCCTCCTGGCTCTATTACTGAGGAGTGGCTTGAAAAGCCTTTTAATGATGGCCAACAGTCTTAGGATAGGATTTTTCCTTTTTTGTAATAGAAGTTAGGACTTGTACTTTTCTTTGAATATCAATGAAAAAGTCCTTTTTGTTCTAATTCATGTTGTTTCTATGAATTGTTCATGTTCATTTGTATGCTAGGCATAGGCACAAAACTTGTGAAGGTGGGATCCGAGGAGGGTCCCTCATTCCCTGTTAATTGAGCAAGTAGTTAGGCCGAGGAAGAACTCCTCGGCTTGGACTATACTCTTAAATCATATAGGCCGAGGAAGGACTCCTCGTCTTTGACTGTTGGTGATTTCTTCTTTTTCGTCTCCTTATGTCGAGGAAGATGACTCGTGCACAGGTTTCAGACGTGATGCCTTTTAGTCGTAGTGACAAGGTGTTTCCTTGTCTTGACGTGAGGCAAGTCATTAGGCCGAGGAGAAATCCTCGGTCTTGATTGTGATACTTGTAATCCTGGAATCAAGGTGGACCCTTGTCAGGATGTAAGGTAAGTCATTAGGCCGAGGAGGACCCTCGATCTTGGCTGTTAGGAACCTGTAGTCGTTGAGTCAAGGTGGACCCTTGTCAAGACATAAGGTGTATGTTTTGAAGAGTCGGGGATAAGATCCTCGTCTTCTGGTGTTTGTGTGAGGAGTTGATAGTTGCTTTGCATGTCGGAAGAAACTGCTTTCATAAAACTGAAACTTGATTACATCGAACCGCAATCCTATCAACTAAAAAGTAAAAGACAGAAAACAAGAAGCTAATCTACTGCAAAATAAACTAGATTAGTGATAATATTTTCGGAGATTGTCGGAATGCCATGGATGCTTGAGATCTTTCCCCTCTTTGGTCTTCAATCTGTAGGTCCCTTCTCGAATGACTTGAGTGATGATATAGGGACCTTCCCAATTCGGGGAGAGCTTGTTTTGTTCTGCCTTCCGACTAGTTGCCTCAATTTTTCTAAGTACCCAATCGCCTACTTGGAATACTCTTCTGATAACCCTCTTGTCATGATAGGCCTTGGTCCTTTGCTTGTAGTTTACCATCCTCATCTGCGCGGCTAGTCGTTTCTCATCTACTAGGTCTAGGTCTAGGAGCCTATTAACCCTATTGACTTGCTCATCGTAGTGGGAGTTTCTCACAGTTGGGATGGCCATTTCAGCTGGTACCATAGCCTCAGAACCGAAGGTAATGCAAATGGGGTTTCCCCGGTTGGCCCCCGGGTGGTTGTGCGAACAGCCCATAAGGCTAGGGGAAGTTCGTCCAACCATCTACCCTCGCGTCCTTCAAGATTATTGGTAAGGGCTGTTAGGACCAGTTTGTTGGCGGCTTCTGCTTGGCCGTTGCCTTGAGGTCTGCTAACTGACGATTTTGCATGGCGGACCTTGACTCTTCCCAATTCCGTAGTGAATGCAGTAGAGAATTGGAGTCCATGATCAGAAACAATTGTGTGTGGAAGGCCAAATCTGCACCAGATGTTGTCGTGGACAAAGTTGATTGTGTTCTCTTCCGTTATCTTGGCTAATGCCTTGACTTCTATCCACTTGGAGAATTAAGTAATCAACAGCTACTATCACATACTTGCAATTACCACGGGCGGGAGGGAAGGGTCCAATGATGTCGATCCCCCGCATATCAAATGGCCACGTGGGTATCACAAGTGTTTGCTCAACTGCCGATAGACTAGGAATGTCAGAGAATCTTTGGCACTTGTCACATTTTCTAACATAGGCGTGCGCGTCCTCCCTCAGGTTTGGCTAATAGTAACCTAGTGATATGATCTTGTCAGCTAAGGTTCTGGCCCCCGGGTGTCCGCCGCAAACACTTTCATGCACTTCTGCCAAGAGGTTCTCGATTTCCTTTGGATAGACACACCTTAGCATGGGCTTGGTGAAAGATCTTCGGTAGAGGACTCCGCTCATCACAACAAACCTTGGGGACCTTTTCTTGATAAGTTTAGCTTGCGCCTCTTCTTCCGGGAGTTGGCTCTTCTCGATGTAGTCAATGTAGTCATCGATCCAGCATCTCTCCTCTCCATCTAGGAGCATGACTTGTAGTCTTTCATACGCAGATCCTCAAAAGATAAACTACATATGGACTGGTCTTAGATGTAGACACGTCCATGGTTGCTAGTTTAGATAGAACGTCTGCGACTTGGTTATCTTCCCTGCCTATTTGCTTGAGTTTGAAAAATTCCATCTTCTTCGTCATATCTAGGACAAGGTCCCTATATTTGGCAAGGGTGGGGTCTTAGGTGTTATACTCTCCCTTTACTTGTTTGACAACGAGTTGGGAGTCACAGAAAGCCGCCACCTTAGTTGCTCCGTAGAAGGAGGCCAACTCAATACCAAATATTAGAGCTTCATATTCCGCTTGATTGTTGGAGGCAGGGAACTTGAAACGGATGGCGTCTTGCATTGTGTACTCTCCATCCGGGCTTGCTAGTACAACTCCAGCTCCGCTTCTTTCCTTTGTAGCTGATCCGTCCGTATACAGGATCCAACAGTTGGATGGGAGTTCGATGGGAGACTTTTCTTCTTCCGCAGCGTTTTGCTTGCGGGAAGTGGGGAGGTGCTCACCCATGAAGGCAGTCTCAACCATGAAGTCAACCAAAGGCTGTGCCATGAGGGTCTTCCTTGGTTGGTAGGTGATATCAAACTCGGTAAGAGCGATGGACCAATTAAGGAGACGTCCGGAGCCGTCCAACTTATGTAATATCTTCTTCAGTGGTTCATTAGTGTACACGGTGATAGGATGTGCAGAATAATAGGCACGTAATTTCCTTGATGCAATAACTAGCGCGTATGCTATCTTCTCCACATTGAAATATCTGCTCTCTACGTCTGACAATGCCTTAGAGACATAGTAGACGGGCTTTTGAATTCCTTCATCATTCCTTACTAGGACAGGTTGTGGATCGCATGATCGGTGGCAACTAGGAAGATATACAGCATCTCACCGGTAGTCGGACTGCTGAGCAAGGGAGGGGAACCCAAGTACTCCTTCAACCGGAGGAACGCTTCGGAGCATTCGGGAGTCCAGGAGAAGCTCTTGGTACCCTTCAATACCTTGAAGAAGGGCAGTGACTTTTCGGCATTTGGCAATGAATCTTCCAAGTGCCGCTATTCTCCCGTTTAGTTTTGAACCTCCTTGATGGTGGTAGGTTCCTTCAAGTCAATGAGCGCCTTTATTTTTTCAGGGTTGGCCTCTATTCCCCTTTGAGATACCATGAAGCCTAGGAATTTTCCCGCCGTTACTCCAAATACGCACTTGCTTGGATTCAGCTTCATGTTATTAGCTCGGAGGTTGTTAATTGTCTCTTCCAGGTCAGGAACGTGACTGCCCTCCTTGGTCTTTATGACCATCTCATCGATATAGGCTTCCATGTTGCGACCTATTTGTGCTTCAAATACTTGATTCACCATCCGTTGGTACGTGGCACCCGCATTCTTGAGCCCAAAAGGCATCATGATGTAACAAGAATTTCCCTGTGTGTTTGGAAGGCCGTCTTCTCGATGTCCTCTTCCGCCATTTTTATCTCGATGATAGCCTCGAATAGGCATCTAGGAAGCTGAGAGTTTGGTGTCCAGCAATGGAGTCAACCAATTTGTCGATTCTGGGAAGAGGATAGTTGTCTTTGGGGCAGGCCTTGTTCAGATCGGTGAAGTCTATACACATACGCCATTTCCCATTTTGCTTTTTCACCATAACTACATTGGCCAACCAAACGGGGTACTTGACTTCACGAATTATTCCGGCGCTCAGTAATTTCTGCACCTCTTCTTTAATAGCTTCCTCCTTATCCCTTACAAAGTTTCTCCTTGTCTGGGAGATAGTCTTCGCCAAAGGATCAACTTCCAGGCGGTGGAGGGCTACTTCTTCATTGATCCCTCTCATGTCTTCGACTCTCCAAGCAAAGACGTCGAGACTGTTTTTCAAGAGGGAGATGATTTTTTCTTTCTCTTCTGGAAATAGTTGGCCCCCGAGTTTGACTTTTTGTTCAGGATAGTCAGGATTGATGACTACACTACCTCTTCCAGCTCATCTACAGCCTTCATTTTAGGACCGTCTCGAAATTCCAGAAACTCGATAATAATTTCTCTAATTCTCCTTCCTTCATTGTCGTTCACATTGAGGCCTTCTTCCTCCATAAGTTTATCAACGTCGGGAACTATACCTTGGCCATCTCGCAATTTCTTGGACCATATGTATTTCCTCGTATACGGGTGGAATTACGCCTTGGCCATCTCGCAATTTCTAGGACCATAGGCTCTTTCTCATAATCAAGTACCTCACGGATATAGCTCATTCTAGAGCTAGTTTCGGTGGTTTTTTGAGATTTAGAAATTTTGATGTTTTCCTCGGGGGTATCTATCTCCACGCTTTTAGATTTTTTTCGACGTTTGACGACATGCTCCAAGAAGTCTTTGGGGGTCGCCCTCACACATCCAATTCCAGCACGAGTGGGAAATTTAACTCGTTGGTGAGGAAGGGAGGCTACCATCCCAAGTTTAGCTTGACTTGGTATGCCGACGATTGCATGATAATCACTAGTCAAATCCATGACTATAAAATTGACAGTAGATTTGGCTCGGAAGGGGTGTTCATCGACTTCAAGTTCCAGCCCACGGTCCCTTGGCTCCAACCTTATGGTTGGTGAATCCTTCCACCTACCATGATATGGTTCCAAAGATAGTGTCTTTCAATCCCATCTCGTTGGAAAGCGGAATAGTACGTAATGTCACGGAGGCCCCGTGTCCACAAGTAATCTTTCCGATTCCACATTATCAATCCGACCCTTTATCACCAAGTGGTTGTTCACGGCGCGCGGCTCCCGCGCTCGTTGGGAGAAAACCGATGACCTCTTCCGCCTTATGAATCCAAGCAGAACGTGGTACACTTTGGTTAGTTCATGGATCTGGTCCCTGAGCTTTCTGGTGGAGGTCACTTCTTCACGGATCACGTGTAATTTGGCTCTAGGAGGCCTACGTTCTCCGTCCTCACTTTTATCATCATCTTCACTTTCCTCTTCCTTTCGTTTTCGCTTGTTGTCTTTTTTCATGACATAGCGGTCTAGCTTTCCCTCATCAACCCATTTTTGGATTATTTTCTTGAGGGCCCAACAGCCATCGGTGGTGTGCCCGTTGTCCTTGTGGAAATCACAGTATTTGGAGGTGTCACAGGGAAACTTTGGTTTATCACTCAGCGGACGAGGAGGTGGAAGATTCACTAGTTGCATGATTTCTGAGATGGGTTTTGTTAGAGGGGTTAACACTTCCGGTTTCTCGGTGCTTCTTATTCTGTTCTTCCCCTTGGATCCCTTGCCGTTCCCATTATCATTCTGGCGAGTGGCAGCCGCTTCTGGTTCCGCCTTGTCGGATCTCCTTTTCTTGCTTTTGTCCTCAGTCCTTGCAATGGCGTATGCCACATGGTATAAATCAGACTTGGACTTGGGTTCCCGGACGGAGATTTCATAGATGAGGGGACCGGATTTCAATCCAAAGTTAAAACAAACAATGACCTCCCTGTCAGTGAGGCTCTCTTCCACTTGGTCAGCCATTTTACGGAATCGGTTGTAATAACTAAGGGTGGTTTCCCCCTTTCCTTGCTCGATATTGGCAAGATCGTTCAATCTCATCTTTCTCCTACCAGCTGTGGCAAAGTGGTTTAAGAACATCCTCCTCATGCCCCTCCAGCTATCGATGCAACCTTTTTTCAATTCACTAACCAGTCGTGGTCTTCGAGAAGGTGCTCGCGAAAGCTTTGCAAAGCATGTCATCAGCTACAGTGAGGAGGTTCATGGTTTGTTCAAAACTTTGCACATGGTCCTTTGCGTCAGTGGTTCCGTTGTACTTTTCAAAATTCGGGACCTTAAAGTGAGGATTAGGTGGTGCAACAGTTATCCTCAAGGAGAACGGACGAGTTGCCCAGTCAAAGTCATCATCATCAAACTTCTTTCACATCTCCATGTCATCCAGTCTTTGCTTCAATAGTTCCCATTATTTTGTTTCCACTCCCTTGTCACTGCTAGAGCGGGTGCTTCGTTGGGAGCTACGGGTCGATTTATCCTTGGGATGACCATTCACCGTACTGTGCTCCACGTCGTGTCGGTGGCTGTCACGTTTGGATGGTACCTTGTCACGTCTTGGTTCCAACTCTTGGCCACCAAGTATCATTATGTACGGTTCAGGTGTCCTCGGCCTTGCAAATTCACGAGCACGAGGACGGGGAGAATCTCTCCAAGGACGAGGAGAATCACGGCGCGGTCGACGAGGTCGAGGTGATCCTGGACGTCGAGGTGCCATGATGAGACGAGGAGGTGACATGCGCTTGGTGAGACTAAGTCTCGTTCTCAGGTCCCGTGAGTTCACTTCCTCTTCCCTGGGAGTTAATTGGCTTCTCAGGTCAACTACCTGGTCTTTCTTCTTATTGTCATGCCGAGGACGGGGAGAATCTTGGAGGGCCTGCTTCGGTGGTTCAATGGCTTCGAGGAGAGGAACTCGTCGCTCTCCCCGTCGTTCACCTTGCTCCCTTCCACGAGAGTTTCCCATCGATGGTAGCATGAACTCAGCCATGGAATTATCAGGATCTAATTACAAAAGGGCAGCTTGTGTCTCATACATCCTTTGCAACGTCTCCATTTGCCTATGCAGTAAAGTACGTCGGTCCACGGTCTGAGTAGCTTCCGCTTGGCCGTCATCGGCTTTCTTTGTCATCTTCCTTCCTACTCGTTTCTGACGAGGGCGGGTAGGACGAGGAAGGTTAGCTCCCTCTCCCTCGGCATTCGCCTGACCCTTGGAACGAAGAGTCATGGCGAGGGGAGGAGGGGCGTCTGGCTGAGGTAGAGGAGGAGGAGGAGGTAGTACCTCGGCATCCTGGTTAACCCCATTCACTTGGGTTTGTTCCTCACCAGTTACACTTGTAAATTGCCCGTCCATTGCGAATCAACAGCAAATTACCAAAAATGAGAATTTCCAACAAACCCAAATTCCTGGCCAAAATTGGGGCAAATTCCGGACGCTAACACAAGATTACGATTGTGATTTTATCCAAACCAAAATTTTCGGCCAAAAAGATTGCTTCAGCGGAAATTTGCGCATTTCGCCGAATTTTCTCGTTAATCCGGCGAATCAAGAACAAAGCCAAAACAAAACAGAAATTTCCGTTTAAATCTAGAAAATTTCCGGCAAACAAATTGGCTTTCAACAGATTTTTCCAGGCCAAACAAAGGGTGTTTGAATCGACTTCCCGCAATGGAACCAATTGATGATGCCAAATCGTCAAATCAGCCCAAATCCAAGCGTTCGGATGCTCGAGATTGCAAGGCCTGAAAATAAGAGAAAACACGTAAACTAAGCCGGGGCGAGTCCGGCTAAAGGCCCTCCGGCGTGAGAGTAAGTTCACGGTTTGTATGTGAGAAACTAAATTGACAGAGTTTCTGTATTGTAAAAATCACGTACCAAATAATGAGCCATAGGGCTTGTATTTATAGGGATGGATTGGTAGAATCCATGTTGAAGTGAACTTGTAAAGAGATAAGACATAATCCTAAGAGAATTATATCTCGTTAAGGAGTCATTGTTTGACTTGAATTGGTGTCGTGGTTACAATCCCGATTGGACCATAACTGTTGAATCCTTGTTTGAATAGATCAGACGATTCGCTAGCCTAATGCCGAGGAGCATGAATGTCTTATCTCGGCATTCGTATATAAGCCGAGATGCATGATTTTGCTTCCTCGTCATTTGATGATTGGCCGACATGTGTAAATGTCGAGGTGAATGATTCTGTCTCCTCGTCACTTGATGATATGCCGAGGTAAGAACTTTTCTCTCCTCGTCCCTTGTGATATCTCGAAGTATGATGGGCCAAGTATGAAGATATAAGGCCGAGGAGACTCTCCTCGGTAGGGGTGTAAATGGTTCGGTTTAGCTCGGTTTGGACAAATTTAGGAGCCAAACCGCTAGTATCGGTTTGGAAAAATTCCAAACCAAGCTGAGCTAAAAAAAAATCGAACCGAGCTGAGCTAAATCGGTTTAGCTCGGTTTAGCTCGGTTTGAACCGCGGTTTGAATCAACCAAACAAATTTACAATTACATTTTGTCATAAGCATAGATCCCAAAATAAATGCTAAAACATGCCTCATTGTTTCAACTTGAAATTCATCCATTGAATGCAATATATAAACTCAGCATAGGCTTTCTGTTTAAGAGCATAGTTCTGATGTATTGTTTCAACTTTTAAAAAATAATGAGGAACATACTATTGTTGGTTGAACAGCATACTTATGATGTACAATTTCAACATTTCCAAATACTCCATCCTTTGCTTACTTAGTTGTACCCTGTTTGTAACAGTGTAAAATTACTCTGAAAAAATATCAGAGTTAAATTTTCTCTCTTAAATATATGAATACTAAATATATGTATGCATTTTATTGTTTGTTCCTGTAGTAATCAGACTGTCAAGCCTTCGACTATAGAAAGCAAAAAATTAAAGACGAAAATTAGGATCAAAAATCAAAACTAGCAAAGTACTGACATCTGACAACTTGTCAAGCATACAAGCCTCAAAAAAATAAAAAAAAAATAAGAACAAAAATCTGGGTAGGTTTATGCCTCCATTAGGAGTATGTGCCACAAAAGACTGCTTGGTAATGATCTAAACTAGCAAAGTATCGAAGAAAACACATAAACCACTAAATGTAAGTTTCGGGTAAAGATACAATTTTAGCACAAAAAAGGGTAGTATCGTCTAAGTTAGGTGTATACAACATACCTCTACTTTTGTTCTCGACGGTGAGAAGGCGGCGACGGTGAGAGGCGGCGACTTGAGAGAGGCGGCGACAAGTGAGTGAGGGCGACGGTGAGATCTACTTTAGAGAGAGAAGGGGAAGAGAGAGAAGGCGACGGTGAGCGGCGGCGACGGTGAGAGGCGACGACGGTGAGTGAGGCGGCGATGGTGAGATCAACTTTAGAGAGAGAAGGGGAAGAGAGAGAAGGAAAAGAGATATAATGAAAGTTCTCCAAGAGGCAGAGGTAATGTATTAAAGATTTTAGAGTTTTGAAATAAATTAAAGGTAGGGATTAATTTGATTTGGAATGAATGGTTAGGATTATGGTTTATGGTGGTTTGGTTTGACTTCATAGCTCGGTTTCGTAGGTCGGTCTCGTAGCTCTGCCTCCTCGTAGCTCGATTTCGTAGCCTCTGCTTGAAAGCTAAACGGTTTAGCTCGGCTCGGTTCGGCTCTTTCAAGACCCTCAAACCGCAAGCTAAACCGAACCGCTCGGTTTGGCATTTTTTCAAACCGAGCTAAGCCACTCAAATAAAAAAGCCGAGCTAAACCCCACGGTTTAGCTCGACTCGGTCTCAAACCGCGGTTTGAGCTAAACCGCTTACACCCCTACTCCTCGGCATACGAGGAAGAGGTTCCTCGGCCCTGACACTTGTGTATTGGATGATGTTTATTGGCCCAATCTATTTGGGCCCAACTCGGGCCAGCCCATGTTCGTATCTCGATTTATACTGTTCAGATTATGTTCTTTTGTATGAATTGGGGTCCCTAATTTCTTATTTAAAAATATATGCAAAGGGGAGGATTTTATCTATTGAAATGTGTATTATCAAAGAGGCAACAAGTGTAAAATATCACATTAATAATTATTAGTACATAATACATCTTGAGATTTGGCCCCGACCATGTTTGGGTCATATGCAGGTGCTTTTCTGACCCAATCTCGGGTTGGCCTTGTTGTCGATTTAATATGCATAGCTATAGTTTTTGTTATTAGTGGCAAAATTGATTAAAAAAAATTGTGATGACAAATCTAAAGGTAAATCCAAATTACAATAGTAAATTTTATAAATACCCGATGGTAATAAGATGTAATGAAAATTATTATTTATCAAAAAAATTGTTAAAAAAAATGAAAAGTTGATTATCTTTATGAAATTTTAGAAATTATAATTGATTCACTACAAAGAATAAAGAATGATCAAAATTTCGTTACAATAATTATATTTTCATAAAATAAAATGTTAGTGAAAGTTGAATGAATTTGACCACTAAAACTAAAAATAAAAATAAAATGAGGTTATAATTACGGAAGAATTAATAAAGAAATTATGTACCTCTTTAGCTTCAACTAAACAACCCGGAGAAGATTGTTGAAAATCTCTTGTTTGCTGCTGCTGCTGCCTGAGAGCTTTCACTATCAATCAAACACAACTGAAAGGGATAGAAATGTTGTAGTAATACAAGTGCATAAATTATAAATGGGGGAATGAAAGAAAAAAGGGATTTGGTTGTGTTGGGAAGATGAAGACTGAAAGGAATTATATATTAAAGGGAATTGCAATTACGTACCTTCAATAATTGATATTCTTACACACAAGTCTCCCATGGTCTCTTCTTCTCCTTGATTCTTTGTCGTCCTTCAACTCTATTCTCTGTTTGAGGCAGAGAGGGTAGTATATTCTTGTCCGTCCTATACAAAACAGATTTTTTTTTGTAGAATAGGCATGAATATTAAGAAAATAAATAAATGGAATAAGCGTTGTTAATATAAAAATGTTAGTGAAAGTTGAATGAATTTGACCACTAAAACTAAAACTAAAAATAAAATTAAAATGAGGTTATATTTACGAAAGAATTAATAAAGAAATTATGTACCTCTTTAGCTTCAAACTAAATAACCCGGAGAAGATTGTTGAAAATCTCTTGACTGCCTTAGAGCTTCCAATATCAATCAAACACAACTGAAACGGATAAAAATGTTGTAGTAATAGAAGTGAATAAATTATAAATGGGGGAATGAAAGAAAAAAGGGAATTGGTTGTGTTGGGAAGATGAAGACTGAAAGGAATTATTAAAGGGAATTATAAACGGGTCTTTGACGATTATTATTGTTTGAAGAAGAGTGAGAATGCCAAAAGTCTACATGTTGTGTTTGACGATTATTATTGTAAGTACCCAAATCCGGATTGTTACAATCCGTTAACTGACGATTATTATTGTTTGACGATTATTATTGCATGGTGGATTAATTCCGGTGCCACAATTCATGTTAGTACACTAGTAAAAGCCCGTGTCCAAGGACATGTATTTTTTTTTTTATTTAAAAAAAAAATTAAGGGCAAAATGGGAAAGGAACAACTTAGTGATGCAAAATAGGAAATTTGCCACTTGGTACTGTTCATTCAATTGTTCACCCATGTTGCCATTTATACTATAGATAATACATCTTGAGATTTGGCCCCGACCATGTTTGGGTCCTACGCGGGTGCTTTTCTGACCCAATCTCGGGTTGGCCTTATTGTCGATTTAATATGAATAGCTATAGTTTTTGTTATTAGTGGCAAAATTGATTAAAAAAATTGTGATGACAAATGTAAAGGTAAATCCAAATTACAATAGTAAATTTTATAAATACCCGATGGTAATAGATCTATTCAAAATGATTGTATCATTTCAGTTTTTAGATATCAACATATATATATATATACTAACTAAAAGTAAAACTAAAAATAAAAATAAAATGAGGTTATAATTACTGAAGAACTAATAAAGAAATTATGTACCTCTTTAGCTTGAAACTAAACAACCCGATCGGAAAAGATTGTTGAAAATCTCTTGCCTGCCGACTGAGAGCTTCCACTATCAATCAAACACAACTGAAACTGAAAGGGATAGAAATGTTGTAGTAATTGAAGTGAATAAATTATAAATGGGGGAATGAAAGAAAAAAGGGAATTAATAAAGAAATTATGTACCTCTTTAGCTTCAAACTAAATAATTCGGGGAGAAGATTGTTCAAAATCTCTTGTCTGCTGCCTGAGAGTTTCCACTATCAATCAAACACAACTGAAGGGGATAGAAATGTTGTAGTAATTGAAGTGAATAAATTATAAATGGGGAAATGAAAGAAAAAAGGGAATTAATAAAGAAATTATGTACCTCTTTAGCTTCAAACTAAACAATCCGGAGAAGAATGTTCAAAATCTCTTGCCTTGCCTGCATGAGAGCTTCCACTATCAATCAAACACAACTGAAAGGGATAGAAATGTTGTAGTAATTGAAGTGAATAAATTATAATTGGGGAAATGAAAGAAAAAAGGGAATTGATTGTGTTGGGAAGATGAAGAGTGAAAGAAATTATTAAAGGGAATTGCAATTACCTCCAATAATTGATATTCTCATATGAAAAAGAACGGGTCTTTGACGATTATTTTTGTTTGAAGAAGAGTGAGAATGGATCTATAGGATTGTTGCCCCTCCCTTCGCATTGCCTCTAGAATATAGATAGCTGGCCGGCAATGCCAAAAGTCTACTCTCAGTCTTTAAAAATAATATATAGAGTCAGGTTAATTAGAGTGGTTAAGATACTAAAATACCACTGATAGGTTTAAAAAATAAGATATACCTATTCCATTATTATGCAAGTGGCCAGTGGGACAGTTGTTACAATTAGTATTATTATTTGCCTGGTTCCTTGTACCTAACCTTCTTTCATTACCTTTCGTTAATTTAGAAAAAGACTTTTAGTTCCTCCGCTTCAAAATACTTGTAGTTGTAGTTAGTTGTAGAAACTTTCACATATTTACAAAAAAAAATAAAAAAAAATACTCTAAATACTCCCTCCTCCCTAAAAGATTATGATGTTGTACATTTTGCAATTATTAACAAAGAGCTTCATCTTATTGTACCTTAGTAGATTTGTACTAACATTCATGCCTAAATTTAAAAATGAGACATACTTTTTGGGATAAGTCAAAATGACAAATGGGACAATCTTTCAGGGACGGAGGGAGTAATACTTTCTCCTACATTTAAATAAAATCTTTTCTTCTAACGTTCAAATATCTTTTTTCTCTTTTCAAGTCAATGTTTTAGGTGTAGATCCTTGGCCGGAAATGAGTCAATATTAAATACTTGGTGATAAAAAAAAATAAAGAAAACAATACAGATGATTATCATTGTGACTCTTTTTTTTGTTTTTGTTTTTGTTTTTAATTGATTTTTTTATTAATAAATGACTTAATTTATTATAAATATTGATGCTGCCATAAAAAATGGTTGCACAGGAACTGACCGGGGTAGCGGCGGCGGCCGGACTGAAAAAACATGCTACGACGGATCCGATCTCAAATGGGACCTACAACACAAAACACCGTTAGGGGTGGGGGGTTTTCCCCCCACAAACCCTCCGGCGTGAGAATCATCAATCTCATTCATAACATTTCATAATATATTGACATAATCTTAGATAGAGAGAGGAGAGAGAAAACTTGAATTTGAGACATACCTTTGAAAATGAAAGTGGCCAGTGGGACAGTTGTTACAATTATGCAAGTGGCCAGTGGGACAGTTGTTACAATTAGTATTATTATTTGCCTGGTTCCTTGTACCTAACCTTCTTTCATTACCTTTCGTTAATTTAGAAAAAGACTTTTAGTTCCTCCGAACTTTCACATATTTAAAAAAAAAAAAATATAATCCCTCCGTTCCTAAAAGATTGTCCTGTTATACATTTTGCAATTATTAAGAAAAGAAATTCACCTTCTTTGCATCTTAAGAGATTTGCACTAACATTCATGCCTAAATTTAAAAATGGGACATACTTTTTGGGATAAATCAAAATCAAGAATGGGGACAATCTTTCAGGGGCGGAGGGAGTACTACTTTCTCCTACATTTAAATACAATCTTTTCTTCTAACGTTCAAATATCTTTTTTCTCTTTCAAGTCAATGTTTTAGGTGTAGATCCTTGGCTGGAAATGAGTCAATATTAAATACTTGGTGATAAAAAAAAATAAAGAAAACAATACAGATGATTATCATTGTGACTCTTTTTTTTGTTTTTGTTTTTGTTTTTAATTGATTTTTTTATTAATAAATGACTTAATTTATTATAAATATAATACTTAAAAGTGCCTCTCATATGAAAAAGAACGGGTCTTTGACGATTATCATTGTTTGAAGAGGAGTGAGAATGGATCTATAGGATGATTGCCCTTTAGCATTGCCTCTATAATATAGACAGCAGGCAATGCCAAAAGTTTACTCTCGGTCTTTAAAATAATATTATTGCCTCGAGTGACTTATTTAATTTGCAACTTGATCCAAATTATTAAAATATACTCCCTCCGTCCCAGCGAAAGAGCCATTTATTTCCTTTTTGGGCGTCCCATTTAAAAAGCCACTTTCTCAAAAAGGAAACCTTAAATCACTATTCTCTCCACTCATTCTCTCTCCTACTTTACTTTTACACTCACAACATTCTCTTTCTTACATCACCTCCCACTCATTCTCTCTCCTATTTAATTTTTCATACTCACAACATTTAAACTTTTTCTCTTTCCTACATCACATTTCTTATTTTGCGTGCCGAACAAATTTTGTGGCTCTTTCGCCGGGACGGAGGGAGTATTCATTATTAATAACGTTCACTACTAGAAACTTAAACTGGGTGAATAGCGACGGAGGTAACAGCGACGGAATACTCCGTCGCTATTCAACGACAAAAAATCATTCTAGCGACGGATAGGCGTCGCTGATTTCTAATTAGCGACGAAAATATTTCACTCACTAAATTCCGTCGCTGAAAAGCATCTTTTTCAGAATATCCTTTCTTTTCCGTCGTTGATTCGATATTTCCGTCGCTGATCAGCAACGAACATTCGGTCGCTATACAGACACGGAAGTTTCCGTCGCTAACAAAGCATATTTTTTGAATATTCCTATTTTCCGTCGCGGATGTTTCTGTAGCTAAATAGCAGCGGAACCTCCGTCATTGATTAGCTTCAGAATTTTTCGTATCTGATTAGCTACGGTACACTCCGTTGCTGGTCAGCGACGAATTGTTCTGTAGCTAAATAGCGGCGGAACCTCTGTCACTGATCAGCTTCAGAATTTTCCTTAGCTGATTAGCTACGGTACACTCCGTCGCTAAGACGAATCGTTTGAGAATATTATTCCTCCGTCGCTAGGTTAACAAATACCGTCGCTAAATAGCGACGAAAATTCCAAAATTCCGTCGATGTCTTTGATTATGATATTTTCAAAGGAATGGTACAAAATTAAAAGATTTAATTAATTTTTACCATTCAAATCAAAGAAAGTATATACCACTATACGCAAAATTCTAAACCCTAAATCATATATATCCCATACCCTAACCCATATACCTTAAATCATATTTATACCTTAAACCCTAAATCATATACCTAAACTCAAAAGTATATACCCCTATACCCTAAACCTTATAGTATACTCCCTCCGTCCCACTTCACTTGGCACTAATTTTCATTTTGGGTCGTCCCACTTCACTTGGCACTGCCCAAAATGGAAAAGAATATTCACTATTCCCTCCACTCATTCTCTCTCCTACTTCACTTTTACACTCACAACATTCTCTCTCCTAACTATTCCTCCCACTCATTCTCTCTCCTATTTAATTTTTCATACTCACAACATTTAACTTTTTCTCTTTCTTACATCACTTTTCCTTAATTCCTACACCCAAAAAGTTGGTGCCAAGTGAACCGGGACGGAGGGAGTATACCACTATACAGTACTAAACACTAAACCCTAAATCCTATATATCATTTACTCTAACCCCTATACCTTAAATCATATTTATACCCCATACCCTAAATCATATACCTAAACTCTAAAGTATGTACCTCTATACCCTAAACCTTGTAATATATACCACTCGCTAAACACTAAACCCTAAACCCTATATATCCCATACCCTAACAAATATACCTTAAATCATATTTATACCCTAAATCATGTTGGAAAAATAGTGGGTGTGAAAGAAATTTGAGATTATTTCCTAAATGGGTTATTTGTTAAATGACCAAATTGATTATGGATTTGTATTCTACTCCATGAGAACATTAAAACCGAATATTTATTTGTCCAAGATGGTTGATGGATGAATGAAATACTAAGGCTCAAAGATGATGGGTTGGAAGTGGGAAAAAGAAGTTATCCCACATTGAATAGGAATGTGAAAGTTAGATAATTTAAATACTACTACACTTTATGTAAGGAGTAATTGTGTGTGGCATAGAGGCTCTCTCTCGCGCACGAGTGCGCAGGGGGGGTGCAAATCATGGTCCAAAATAGGCTTGGGGCTACTGAACCCATGTGCGTACGCGTCCTGCGGACACGAATGTAGCTCCGAAATGGCCTATCCGCGCAAGCCCACCTTTTGCTAAAATTTTGAATTTTTGATTTCAAAATTTACTCCCATTTACCCATTGTAACTGAAACTGAGTTAATGTCGATTTTTGATTTCTTCCTTGTAACAGCCATATCAGAAACAAATGCGAAATTATGACTGAGTTAATTTCGTGATTATGTTGGATTGGAAAGTTTTCGATTGAAGGCTGCTATAAAATGGAGTCTTCACAAACCATTTGATACACCAATTTTTCCTGCAACTTCTCTCACTCTCTCTTTGTTGCATATTGTTCAATCTTCATTTGGCCTCCTTGCATACTGCATCGTGGTGATACTGTCTAGGCACACTGCCAATTGGCCGGGAACCTTAGGTGCAAAGTGCTCCCGGTTCGCACGTTCTATCCTGGGAGACTCGCGTCCAAGGCATCCTCAAGCACTATTGGTGAGGGGACGAATAAGTCTTAAGGAGACTGATTCATCAGGGCTCGATTTGTTGCTGCCATCTTATTTCTTTATTTCCAGTTTATAGTTCTGTTCAGTTTATAATTTATGTTCTGTAATTTTATTTGTAATTTATTTTCTTCTGTAATTGCAAGTTTGCTAACAATCTTAAGACTTATTCCTTACAGAAGGGAACGAGTTACAGAAAACATTCAGACTAATAATCTGCTTCTGTTTCAGAAATGGCAACTGAGACTAACAAAGCTGGAACTGAAACTGTGAATGTGACCCAAAATGGAACTGGAAATGGCTCTGGTTCTCAAGGCACTTCTATTGTGACTAATCCTCAAACAGTGCACATCTCAACCCCCCATGCTGAAAAGCCTGAAAAGTTTGTTGGCCACGACTTTAAGAGGTGGCAACAGAAAATGTTTTTCTACTTGACCACTCTGAATTTGGCTAAGTATCTGAAAGAAGATTTGCCAGTTGTGGCTGAGAATGAGACGGATGTGACAGCCTTGGCTGCGGTTGATGCTTGGAAACATGGGGAATTCCTTTGCAAGAACTACATATGTTCTTAATGGCTTGTCTGATTCTCTCTATAATGTGTATAGGGGGAAGAAGAATGCTAAGGAACTATAGGAGTCCTTGGACCACAAGTATAAAATTGAGGATGCGGGAACAAAGAAGTTTATTGTTGCCCGTTTCCTTGATTTTCAGATGGTGGACTCTAAGACCGTGAAAACTCAAGTTGACGAGTTGCAAACAATTTATCATGAGATTAATGCCGAGGGCATGGTTCTTAGTGAGAGTTTTCAAGTGGCTGCAATGATTGAAAAGTTGCCTCCAGCTTGGAATGATTTTAAGAACTACTTGAAGCATAAGAGAAAGGAGATGAATCTTGAAGGGCTTATTCTTTGGCTTAGCATTGAGGAAGGCAATATAGTTGCCGAGAAAAAGTTTAACCCAAGTGTGGCCAAAGCTAATGTGGTGGAGCATGGCCAAAGCTCCAAAGGCAAAGGCAAGGGTAAAGCTAAGGTTGAAACAACTAGAAGGTCGTTCAACTTGAAGCCTCAAAGTGGGGTTTCCAAGATGAGGTTCACAGGAACTTGTTACAATTGTGGTGGTGAAGGCCACAAGGCGTCAACATGTAAGGCTCCTAAGAAGGCTCGTGAAGTGAACATGGTGGAAGACATTGCTAGAGATGTGTCCAATATGCACCTTGTGGCGGTAGTTTTCGAGGTGAATATGGTGGGTTCGAATCCAAATCAGTGGTGAATTGACACCGGTGCTACTAAACATGTGTGCTCCAACAAAGACATGTTTAGTACGTTTGAAGCTATGGAAAATAGCGAAAAGTTGTTTATGGGGAATTCGGCCACTTCCAACATTAAAGGTCAAGGGAAGGTGGTTTTGAAGATGACATCCGACAAGGAATTGACTCTCAACAATGTACTTTATGTGCCCGTTATCCGGAAGAACTTGGTGTCCGGCTCGCTTTTAATTAAGCATGGTTTTCGTATTGTGTTCGAGTCATGTTGTCACTTTGTCCAAGAATGGAATGTTTGTAGGAAAAGGTTATGTGAATGATGGGATGTTTAAGCTTAGTGTTATGGTAGTGAAACCGAATGTAATGGCTACTAAGCCCAAATTTAATGAAATGAATAATTCTTCCGTTTACTTGCTTGAGTCTTCCCATTTGTGGCATGATAGATTAGGACATGTTAATTATGATGCTATTCGTAGATTAATTAACTTGAACTACATACCAAAATTTAAAGTTGATTGCAAACACAAATGTGAACCTTATGTTGAAGCAAAATTTACAAAACCTTCATTCCATTCAATAACAAGAAATAGTGAACCACTCGAGTTAGTTCACACGAACTTATGTGACTTTAAATCAACACAATCACGTGGTGGCAATAAGTACTTTATAACCTTTGTTGATGATAGCACAAAATATTTCTATGTGTATCTTATCAAAAGTAAATATGAAGCTATAGAGAAGTTTATTCTCTATAAAAATGAAGTTGAGAATCAATTAAACCGAAAAATTAAGGTGCTAAGAAGTGATCATGGTGGGGAATATGAGTCTCCATTTGAGGCAATTTGTGCTCAGTATGTAATTAAACATGTAACCACGGCACCTTACACACCCCAACAAAACGGTGTTGCTGAACGAAAAAATCGAACATTGGAAGAAGCAATGAATGCCATGTTGATAAGTTCGGGATTACCTTCTAACGTGTGGGGAGAAGCCGTGTTGTCGGCAAACTATGTGTTAAATAAGGTACCTCGAAAGAAACTAAACAAAAGCCCATATGAATTATGGCATGAAAGAGCACCATGTTATAAATACTTGCGAGTGTGGGGGTGTCTTGCGAAGGTAGCTGTACCTCCACCTAAAAGGGTGAAAGTTGGTCCTAAGACTGTTGATTGCATATTTATTGGATATGCACAAAACAATTGTCCTTATAGATTTCTTGTTCATGAATTGAAAATTCAAGATATACACAAGAATACTATAATGGAATCAAGAAATGCTTCTTTCTTTGAGAATGTGTTTCCGTGTAAAAGAGATGAGGCAAGCTCATCTAAACGGATGTATGATTTAATAGAAGAAGAAGTAGGAGAAGAAAATCATCATGAAAATGATGAAGCGGAGGTAGAACCTCGACATAGCAAACGAGATAGGATAGAAAAATCCTATGGATCATATTTTCTAACCTACATGCTTGAAAGTGAACCACAAAGTTATAAAGAGGCCGTGAGCTCTTCGGAAGGACCTTTGTGGAAAGAGGCCATCAAAAGTGAGATTGATTCCATTTTACAAAATCACACTTGGGAACTAGTGGATCTTCCTCCGGGAAGTAAAACACTAGGATATAGGTGGATTTTTAAAAGGAAAATGAAGGCCGATGGAACCATTGATAAGTATAAGGCCAAACTTGTAATAAAAGGTTATAGACAAAAGGAAGGTCTTGATTACTTTGACACGTATTCTCCTGTTACGAGAATTACGTCTATTAGGATTGTACTTGCAATTGCCGCTTTGCGAAATCTTGAAGTACATCAAATGGATGTAAAAACTGCCTTTCTAAATGGAGATTTAGAAGAGGAGATTTACATAGAACAACCAGAGGGATTCTTTGCTCCAGGGCAAGAAAATAAAGTGTGCAAGTTAGTGAAGTCATTGTATGGCCTCAAACAAGCACCAAAACAATGGCATCAAAAGTTTGATCAAGCCATGATTGAAAGTGGATTTAAAATCAATGAATGTGACAAATGTGTTTATGTTAAAAATACTGAAAATGGCTATGTTATTTTGTGTCTTTACGTAGATGACATGCTTATCATAGGAAGCTGTGATAAAATGATTAAATCCACAAAGAATATGTAGAACTCGAAGTTTGACATGAAGGATATGGGTGTAGGGGATGTGATCATTGGTGTGAAAATTTCTAGAATATCCGAAGGACTTGTACTAAGTTAATCACATTATGTGGATAAAATTCTTGAGAAATTTAACAAGGATGACGATAGAACGGCAAATACTCCAATTGACACAAGCCTACATTTAACGAAAAATCGAGGCAAACCTGTGTCTCAATTAGAGTATTCGAGGGTCATTGGAAGTCTAATGTACTTAATGAGTTGTACAAGACCAGATATTGCATATGTTGTAAGCAAACTGAGTCGGTATACAAGTAATCCTGGAAAGGACCATTGAAAGGGTATAGTGAGAGTACTAAGGTACTTAAGATATACTCGTAATTATGGATTACACTATACTAGACATCCAGCTGTAATTGAAGGATATAGCGATGCTAATTGGATATCAGATATCAAAGACTCTAAGTCTACGAGCAGATATATATTCACATTAGCCGGTGCTGCTATATCATGGAAGTCTTCTAAGCGATCGTTATAGCCGGCATCCACCATGGAATCTGAGTTTATAGCATTAGACAAGTGTGGTGAAGAAGCCGAATGGCTACGCCAATTTTTAGAAGATATTCCAAAGTGGACAAAGCCTCGTGCCAAAGAATTTGTATACATTGCGATAGCCAATCTGCAATTGGTAGGGCACAAAGTCATATGTATAATGGTAAGTCTAGACATATACGTCATAGACATAATACCATAAGACAACTACTTTCAACTGGTATCATATCTATTGACTATGTGAAATCAAAGGATAATTTAGCGAATCCGTTAACGAAAGGGTTAACAAAAGAGGTAGTTGAACGTTTGACATTAGGAATGGGACTAAAGCCTCTTTAGAAGTTAAACACAGCAGAAAACCCCACCTAGTTGACTGGAGATCCCAAGATCTAGGTTTTCAAAGGGACAACCTAACTGTTAAAAGACTTGTAGTGTCACTGTGGGGGAATCATCCCCAAACCCATTCCTTAAGTGACATCCCGAAAGGAAATGGTTAAGCATCTAGCTTTTAATGATTCTTACGCTTCGAAAATGTCGAGCGGGATAATACGGGTTAATTATAAGAATCACCTATGTGAGCGAGAAGTGTGGCCGCTTCGAGGAGAATTGCGTGAGGCTCAATTCTTAGACCCTCTCACAGAACCAGGCATTATGTTCAGGGCCATGAATGAACATAGTCATGAGAATTGACGTGTGTTAGGGAGATACCTGTGTAAAGTATATGATCGGCTACACAAAAAGCTGAACTGTTCAAGGACATCGTGTCTACTGATTAGCGAGTAGAGTAAATATATTTTACAAGGGAAGGTTCAAAGGGAAAACCCCTACCTATCCTATGCAGGTGTCAACTATCAGACTTTATCACCATTTCCTCATTATTTCCTTCATGTGGGGGATTGTTGGAAAAAATAGTGGGTGTGAAGGAAATTTGAGATTATTTCCTAAATGGGTTATTTGTTAAATGACCAAATTGATTATGGATTTGTATTCTACTCCATGAGAACATTAAAATCGAATATTTATTTGTCCAAGATGGTTGATGGATGAATGAAATATTAAGGCTCAAAGATGATGGGTTGGAAGTGGGAAAAAGAAGTTATCCCACATTGAATGGGAATGTGAAAGTTAGATAGTTTAAATACTACTACACTTTTATGTAAGGAGTAATTGTGTGTGGCATAGAGGATCTCTCTCACGCACGGATGTGCAGGGGGGGTGCAAATCATGGTCCAAAATAGGCTTGGGGCTACCGAACTCATGTGCGTAAGCGTTCTGCGGACACGAATGTAGCTCCGAAATGGCCTATCCGCGCAAGCCCACCTTTTGCTAAAATTTTGAATTTTTGATTTCAAAATTTACTCCCATTTACCCATTGTAACTGAAACTGAGTTAATGTCGATTTTTGATTTCTTCCTTGTAACAGCCATATCAGAAACAAATGCGAAATTATGACTGAGTTAATTTCGTGATTATGTTGGATTGGAAAGTTTTCGATTGAAGGCTGCTATAAAATGGAGTCTTCACAAACCATTTGATACACCAATTTTTCCTGCAACTTCTCTCACTCTCTCTTTGCTGCATATTGTTCAATCTTCATTTGGCCTCCTTGCATACTGCATCGTGGTGATACTGTCTAGGCACACTGCCAATTCGCCAGGTACTTTAGGTGCAAAGTACCCCCGGTCCGCACGTTCTATCCTGGGAGACTCGCGTCCAAGACAGCCTCAAGCACTATTGGTGAGGGGGCGAATAAGTCTTAAGGAGACTGATTCATCAGGGCTCGTGCACAACCGAATTGTTGCTGCCATCTTATTTCTTTATTTCCAGTTTATAGTTCTGTTCAGTTTATAATTTCTGTTCTGTAATTTTATTTGTAATTTATTTTCTTCTGTAATTGCAAGTTTGCTAACAAATCCTAAATCATATACCTAAACTCTAAAGTATATACCCCTTTAACCTAAATCTTATAGTATATACCACTATACACTAAACACTAAACCCTATATATCACATACCCTAACCCTTATACCTTAAATCATATTTGTTCCTCATTCCCTAGACCCTAAATCATATACTCCCTCCGTCCAGTTACATACTTCACACTTTCTATTTTGGGCGTCCAATTACATACTTCACACTTTGTCTCCTACATTATTTTAATATTCACAACACCATTATAATTTACTATTCCCTCCACTCATTCTCTCTCCTATTTTACTTTTACACTCACAACATTATATCATTATTTTTTTCCTTAATCCACGCGTGAACAGTAACTGTGAAGTATTAACTTGGACGGAGGGAGTACATCATAACCTGTATTCTAAACTATATGTCATATACCTTTTATATCATGTATCATGAATCATTTATCATATACCTTATAGCCTAAATCATTTATCATATATCTTATACCCTAAATCCTATTACATATCCTAAACTCCATGCATATCCTAAATCATTACCATATATGTAAAGAAATGTTTACTAATATTATTGATAATCGAATATTACATAATAGTAATAATTAAGAAAAAATATTTAATTTAATAATAATAAAAAAATCTAAAATATTATTTCCTAGTCAATAAAAAATTAATAAAAAAAAATAAATAAAGGGTAGCCCGTCTCTCTTTTCTTTTATATACTTTCGTTTGTTTAGTTTTTTTTTTTTATCTTTTTTTATATATCTTTTTGTAAAAAATATTCATAATAAAAAAGTCTATAATATTATTTCCTAGTCAATAAAAAATTTACAAAAATAAAAATAAATAAAGGGTAGTCCGTCCCTCTTTTCTTTTATATACTTTCGTCTGTTTAGTTTTTTTTTTTTTTATCTTTTTTATATACCTTTTTGTAAAAAATATCAGTAATAAAAAAGTCTAAAATATTATTTCCTAGTCAATAAAAAATTAATAAAAAATAAAAATAAATAAAGTGTAGTCCGTCTCTCTTTTTTTTTATATACTTTCGTATGTTTAGTTTTTTTTATCTTTTTTTATATACCTTTTTGTATAAAATACAAGCAATAAAAAAAGTCTAAAATATTATTTTCTAGTCAATAAAAAATTAATTAAAAAATAAAATAAATAAAGGGTAGTCCGTCTCTCTTTTCTTTTATATATTTTCGTTTGTTTAGTTTTTTTATCTTTTTTATATACCTTTTTGTAAAATTGTTATTATTAAATACTTTAATTTTTAAATAAACTAAGTATCATTATTATCATTTATTAATATATATAATTATTACTATAAATGTGTGTTATTACCAATACCACTAGTAATAATAAACTAAAATTAAAAGCATATGAGGCGTCGTCTACTCATTGGTTGTTAAAGATTCACAGTAATAAAAAAAATCTAAAATATTATTTCCTAGTAATAATACCCTAAAGCATATGGGTTATGTTTTAAAGTATAGGTTAAGGTTTAGGATATATGTATATGGGTATAAAGTATGGGTGTCTGGTGTATGGGGTATATGGTATAGGATATGAGTTATGGTTTAGGGTATAGGGTATGGGTGTATGGTGTATGGGTATTTGATATACTCCCTCCGTCCCATAATACCTTATCCGGTTAATACGAACTCAGTTCAACTTTGATCAAACTTTAATATCAATTTACTTATCATAATAAAAATCTAAAAATTGTTATCCATAAAATAACCAAATGATTTATCAATAACAATTATTAAAATTTCATTAGAATGAATAAATTGATATTAAAGTTTGGTCAAAGTCGGCGTCGGTTGACTTGCTACTATTCAAAATGGGAAAGCTTTTATGGGACGGAGGGAGTATATTTAAGGGATTGGGGTATAAATATATGAGATTTGGGATATAGTAATAAACATTATTAATATTTCTTTTAAAGATTAAATTATTATTGTTGTTAATAAGTATTTTTTTATAATTTATTACTATCAATTATTACTTAGGTATATTAATATTTCTCAGAAGTTTAAATTATTAAATTATTATTATCAATAAATTATATTTTTAGGCATTATTGTTTTAGGATTTAGAGTGGAATTCAAGGCTTAGGTATATTAATATTTTTTAGAAGTTTAATTTATTTTGTTGTTTTAAGTATTTTTTCTATATTATTATCATAATTTTTATATATTGTATATTATTGAATTATTATTTATTATCTCTCAATAATTATTATGGTTATTAAGAGATTTTTGTGATAAACAAATAAACATAAGAGGTGGCAATAAATCATTAGAACACATATATTCACATGGATCACTAACCAAACAAATCTTAGCCATTAAAACAAACAATAGAATCCAATGGTCCAAATTCATTTAGCAAAAACATGACACCCTTTCATTTAATTGGCTCACCAATGTTCACATGAATTGATCCCTTAATCAATTTGGACCATTAATCATTAACATTCAATGATCCAAATTCATCAAAACAAAACCATTTCACATTCTTTTCTCTCTTTATATCTACCTCCCTCATTTCTCTCTCTTCAGTTTTCACAAACCAAATCCTTTTCTCTCCCCTCTCATTTCCCTCATCTAGCATACAGTCACCTGTGGGCTCTGGCGCTGTCACGTCTCAAAACCAAGGGATCAGCCTGGGTGGATCTTCATCCATGACGTTGCCTGGAATCTCATTAGAAGTTATAACTGCCATGACGTCTGTGATGCAACAATTGAAAGACCAGATCAACGGGCAGCGACATACCAATCAGATGATTTTCAATCACATCGATAGGCTACAACATGATTTCTCAGCTTCAGGGCTCAGCATTCCAATAGTCAGCATGCTGGAGACCTCACCCTTGCAGCCTAGGACTTTTTTCTCGGATGCTGGGACGAGTGCAAGTGGTGGTCAAGGCAACACGTCCATGTTCAGCACTATTCAGACTGAAAGCACCACTGTTGCATCCAACCCGATGCCGCTGTCATCATGTTTTACTTGTGCAACCCCGCCTCATGTGGGGCAAACAGGGAGTTCTAACATGTTCAATAATCCTTTCAATCCCTTAGTTACCACTAACCATGTTGCAGATACCGCCCTTGCAAGAGAAGTGCAGCAGCTCAAGGACATCCTCATGAAGGTTCACTTTGCCCTTCAACCAAGCATCTCCAACCAGCCACCATGATTCACGTTTTGTTCAAGCTATAGTTGGAGTGGAGATCCCTAAGAGGTTCCAAGTACCTCCCATGAAGCAATATGATGGCACAACAGATCCTGCAGAGCATATAGCCATGTACCAAGAGAAGATGGACATCATCAGCATTCCCCTGCATCTTAAAGAAGTTTTCTTGTGCAGGGTTTTGGATGCACCTTATCTGGCCCCGCCTTGATGTGGCTGACTATTCAGCCTATGAACTCCATCTCATCTTACTCTCAATTAATTAACATGTTTCTTAACCAATTTTCTTGCAATTGTGTGTTTGAAAAATTAACAAGTGACCTTTACAGGATTGTGCAAAAACATGACGAAACCTTAAAAGACTACGTGTTCAGGTTCAACAAGGAGGCCGTAAGCATTCCTCACATTGATGTGTCAACTGCAACAGAAGCTTTCAGGATGGGCCTGAAGAGAGAATCACCATTCTACCAAGATCTTGTCATGTTCCCATCTAGAAGCTTAGAAGAAGTTAGGACGAGGTCCGTTCGTTTCATCAGGCTGGAAGAAGACGAAATGATTCATGGCAAAGCGTCAAAAAGACACCTACCTAATAGGGGAAAACCCTACTCTAAAACTGACTATTCCAAGATTAATGTTGTTGAAGAAGATGATGCTGAAGATGATACAGCTTATCCTAAAATTAGTGACTACTGTTTTTCTGTTGACGTTTAAGGCCTCCTACTGTAAGTGCTCCAATTTGAGTTGGTAGCTTTTTCGTTAGAAAATTAACGAAAGTTTTAACATTCCTAATATTTCCTAACAATCCTAACTTTTCTAACAAAGTAAGGGTAAAATGGGCATTGCTATTTAGAGTTAAACCTTCCAAGGAATCTCAAAAAGCAAAAGAATTAAGAAAAATCCCGAAACAAAGAAGTTGAAAAACATTTTCTTTGAGATTTTTGAATTTTATTCCTTGTGTCCAAAGCGGGAGCTGCATTTAATGAACAGTGCACGCCAAGCAGTCCAATCCGCGCGGATGACTTTGTAAAGTCAGGAGGGCTATAAATTGAGCCCTCCAGTCACAAAAATAAGGAGGAACAACACATTTTGCACCGAACCTCTGGCGAAATATAGAGAGAAAACAGTGAGAATTCACTTGAATTGTCACCATTTTCTCTCCAATCTTTCCCAACTCATACTCATCCACTCACTCTCATATTAAAGCCCTAAACACTCATACACTCAAGCCAAATACTCAAGAACACAAGGAAGATTGGTAAACCCTCCTTCTCCTAACCCTAAATCTCATCCATGCATGCATCTTCAAACTACAAAATGTAGTTCTTTCATCTTCTTGCTCTAGATCTAAGAAGATCACCATGGAAGACCATCTCCATGGATGATCTTCTACAAAGATCAACATTATTTTCAAGTTTTCTTACTTTCTTACCAAGAAAACTCATTTTCAAAACCCTAAAAACCATTTTCAAGCATAAAATCTCATTTTCAAAGGATAAAAATCCCCTTCCCAAGCAAATGAAATGCTTAGTCCTAATGTACCCCAAGGATGGTTTGGTATAGTTGATTCACCACTAAAATATCTAGTGATCACTAACCAAAACCTAGGGAAATGGGGACAAGCATGGATGCAAAACCCCCCTTAAAATCATATTTTCTTTCTTGAGAAGTTGCTGTCCAGTAGCAATTTTCTCAGACCTCAGTCCATGGTCTTAATTTTTGGACATAGATGAACTTGGAATTTGGTGTTGACTACAAAATACTTTTTGTAGACAACATCCAGAGATTTCCAGACATATTTTTACTTTATTTTTTGGGTGAGTAAAACTCCTCTTTTCAAATTTTCTTTCAGAGGCTAGTTCATCAGCTTCTGGGAATCCAGATCTCATATCTGAGGTTTCCAGAAGGTTTTGACCCCTCAAATCTTCTCCAAAATGGAAAATTCCTTCGCACAAACTTTATTTAAGGTGTCTAGAACAACTTTCATTCTCTGAGTTTATCCAGATTATGAAGTTTTAAGACCCTTGAATCCATTTCAAAATCAAAGGTCCACTGCCTTTTCATTCTGGCAGAAATGGCTCTCAACTTCAAAAGGTCTTTTGAGTACCAAATCTCAATCCAAAAATCTTCCAAAAAATCATGGGATCAGTTTAAAGTCTTAAAAAGATATCCCAATTTTTACTTTTCTGAATTTCAACTTATTTTGGCCAAAACACACACACACACACACACACAAATGATTTTCAGCTTGGAAGACTCGTTTTACGAGGCGCGTCGGGTGCACACTAACGTCCTTCCCGACGCGTAACATGACCTCCGAACCTAAATCTCTGATCTCGGGCTTTTTTCAAAGTTTTGGCCCTCAAAATTAAAATGGCGTGGCGACTCCGTTTCGTTGATTTTTTCAAACAAAAAATGGGAAAATTTTCGGATCTCACATCATCACAGTAGCGACTCATTTGGGGATCTAAGCTTTTTTAAAAAAAAATGGTATTTGGTATATTGGTGGAAACCACTAAATTTCCCGTTATCGCCTCCTAACACGAGTCGGGGATAAATTGTGGTCTAACAATCCCACGTACCGGTATCACCGTTTTCAAAAAAAAGCTTTTGAGGGTCAAGCTTCCGTCCCGGCTTTGAAAATCATTTTTGTGTGTGTGTTGATTTTTGCACAGTTTTCATGTTGTTTTGGCCGCCTCGGAGAAAGTCAAAATTTTGACTGTCGGAATAATGTCCCTAACTGTCGGAATTTTCGTGCTTACGTGCTTATGTGCTCATAAAAAAAAAAAATCAAAATCAAAAAAAAAAGATTTTCAAAAAAAAAGAAGAAGAAAATTCTCAAAAAAAAATATGTCATGCATCATATTTTTAAGACTCATAAAAAATCTCTATTTTACTCAGAAAAAGAACATAGACTGCTTGCACACTACGCGCACGTGACCGTACACTGCACACTACGTCCTTAACCCGGGGAAATCCTTGTCGCGGTCTGTTTGGTCTTATTACGCCTCTCGGATGAGCACAGACTACCCAAACATCCCATGGAGCCTCGTGTCGACCATGCACTTGTCCGTGACACACTTTGTCCGAGACCCGTTGGTTTTTAGTCCGGTTACGTGTCATGCCCCGTCCGTGTATAGACCTTTCCTTTCAAGCCTTTGTCGGCATACCGACTCAATATCTTTCGGGGTCCCTAATCGGTCGAAGTTACGCCGGTTTTCCGCCGCGAGACTTTGACCAAGATATTGACCGGCGCCTTGACTTCGGCTCGGCGGCACAAATTATACACCGACTCCCCAAAGATTTGACACCGAGTCATCAAGGATTAATGAATATTCCATGCCTAATTACGGCTTAAGCGACGACAAGTCAAGATCAATTGTGGACGCTTATCGGTCAAATCATGCCGACTTTTGTCGAGCCCTCGGACATGATCTTGACTTTCGACGTCGGCTTTGTCCGTAATTTACATCGAATGCTCGTTAAGACTCGATTACACGCCGACTTTTAGGATCGTTTTTCTTTCGGTCGGTGGGACCCGCTTGCCCTATAGGACCCTCGCCTCGGGTGTCCACCTGGGAGGTCGAAATACGGGTGGAATACGAGGGGCTTATAGACGTAGTGACGGGGCCCACCGATCCAGAATCGTAGTAGTTTGCGAAAAAGAAGAGCAATCTTTTCCAACCGATTAGGTTAATAAAACATGTTTTAAGTAAACGTGAACAAATAAGCTGCATGTTGCATGAGCTAAAAGCCCAAACACCTACCCTCCTTCCATTCCCAGACATCCGAACCTTCATGTCCTTTCCCCAGCCTCCGCACAAAGCTTGGTTTCGTGCACCGGGTCACCGTTTGATCAATTGGGAAGAGTCGACGCATCGTCGGCTTCACCGTTTGTTCCGACTCCGGGTTTGAGAATGTACGCATCGGCGGTAATGATGGGGATAACGTTGCTCCGTCCTCCAAAATCCCTCGAGACAAACCAAGATTGGATCCAGTTGGTAGAACAGATGAGACTTCGACATGAGGCTCAAATTGATGACCTGCGGGGGTAGTCGCAAGTCATGGTTTGACTATCGGTCTCAATTCCGATGGCACTTTTACCGCAAAGAAGGAAGAGGGTTCTCCTCCTCTTCTTAATAGTCCCGGATACATCAAGATGCTACCCCAAGATTCCTATGTTTCCACCGCGGACTCCCGCCCGCCGACTTACAGTGGCAACCGGCCCCCAAACAAAGTGGCCGTCGGGGACGAAAGAGTTCGGTATGCTGTCGGTTGTCCCCTCTCAAAGTGATGATCCCACAAATATCGGCTGAGTGATGAAAATCGGGGAGACAGTTGAAGAAATATGGTCGGCCATCAAAGCCCTGGAAGAACGCCGAGAACGAGACGGCGAGGCTGGATGGAAGAGGCCACACGCCACTTCGGGACCTTAACAATATCCCAACCGGCGGGGCTACCCACGAAAGACAAACATGTGCCCGTTCCCAGGACCTCAATATCTCTCATTATCCGGCGGAGTCCAATCACTCGCTACCGAGATGAGCCCGGCAGCGAGATCCCCCGGAGCAGTTCCACTCAAAGTCATTCCGGCCACCGCTCGGCCCGAGGTCCCAAATCCGCCACCAGTAGTAGAACACATTTGGTGGGATATTTGTGGATCGTCCCGATTGCCTTGAAAGGGACTATCAGATGGATACACGAGGACCGTCCTCCTAAGAAAAAGAAAATTTCCTCCCGGCCAAAAATTGAAGGAGAGATTCGAGGCCGGTGATAACGGCGTGGGAACGCTCGGGGAGCCATCTGGGGATTTGATTATTATGTACTCTACTCCAATCAGTCTTCCCCAAAGCAAAAAGGGGTAAAAAGAGCGAGAAAACCCTTGCAACGAGTGAGACTTTCGAATACCGAATACTTGCGAACGTAAGTCCAACCCCTCGGGGTCGCCCAGTTCGGTTGTCCAGTTCAGGTATACACCGATGAAGAAAAACCGACGCCGATCGGCGCCCCCACTCAATCAACATGTTGATTTGGAGATGTCAACCGCCACAAAAGGCATCGGTATAACCCGGGGGCTTCGGCAAAGGCTCTACCTCGCAAGAAAAAGGCACGAAGCGACTGGGTTTAATGACTCTACATCCCGAGACAAGGACCAAATCTATGATCCTCACCTATATGGGAGTATGATCACCTTCGCGATGAAGATTTGCCAAGAGATGTCTCCCAACACAATGAAGCTTTGTACATCACTATTCGGCTCAACACCATGTCACTCCACAGGGTATTAGTGGACAATGGATCATCGGTAAACGTCCTTCCTCGGCGCTGATGAGGGCCTCTCCGCATAAATGAAAGGCGCGTGATCCCATCTACCGGGATCGTCAAGGCCTACGACGGTTCGTCTCGTCCCATTGCAGGGACGGTAACTCTGGAACTGCAGTACGAAACCCAAATGGTGCCCGCAAAGTTCCATGTAATGGATATCCCCTCCGAGTTCACAGCCCTACTAGGGCGCCCTTGGTTGCATCACATGAAAGCCATAGCCTCCACTCTCAACCAATGCGTCAAATTCATCAACCGGCAGGGAGACCTTGAAGTCATAAGGGGCAACAACACAACCCCAAACCCAAAAGCCTGTGACTTGGGAAGCAGTTATAAGGGCCGCCCAGGAAGGAGCCGTGCGGCTCGGCCCTCACTGTCGCTAGACTCGTCGTAACCAATGGCCAATAGCGAAAAGGGCTCCCCCATTGACCCTAGCGGCATTGAAGAAATCCAGTCGAGACGATCATGAGGAAGTTAATCTGTTGACCCGATCCGGCGAATCTTCCAAGGAAATCCCAAGGCGAGATAAGAAGGCCACAGATCAAGCACCAAAAGAAGATCGCCGCCCTATGCTAAGGCAGTGAAACTCCAGACCACGAAAAAGAGGATCCCGTGCTCACCCGGTTGAAGCAAACACGAGGCCAACATTTCCCTCTGGTCTCTACTCACTTCGTCCTATCCCCATGTGAAGCTGGAAGAAAGCACAGCTCGCACTCTCGTGCCTATTGATGCTACTCCCGATGATGTGAGTACGGTGATTGGAAACATCCACTACGGGAACATAATCACTTTCACGCATCTCGACCTCCCTCAATTTGGGGGCGTCATAATGAGCCTCTCTTCATCACGGTCCGGATGGATGAACGACGCCTCCCTCGGGTCCTGGTGGACAATGGGTCGGAATGAACATTCTTCAGGCAAAGATCATGAGCTTGCTTGATATCAAGACTACGAGACTTGAAGCCTTCTTCTCTCACGATCAAGCTTATGACTCAACATCCCGAGCAGTCCTCGGAGTTGCTACTTTAGACCTCTGGTTTGGACGAGAAATTGATACTGTGGAATTCCGGGTTATCGACATCCCGATTACTTTCAATGCCCTGCATTGGAAGACCTTGGCCGCACCAAGTCAAAGGGGTTGCCTCACGCCTCCACCGGTGTGTGAAATTCGTCTCGAATGGGGATCGACGACCATTTACGGAGATTTAGTCACTTTAGAAGGCACGGATACGGGCGGAATACCTATTACGGAAATCAAACATGACGAGGAAGGTCACATGCTAACGGGCTTCACGGTCGAGCCTCCCAAGGCCCAAGTGTGCAACATAGATCGACGGTCGCTCGGGATAAAATCCCATAGGTCTTGAAAATGATGAGAAAAATGAGCTATCTACTGGCCTCGATGCAGGGAAGCACCAACAAGGAACTCACAAACTCATCGAAGTGAAAGGACGGAATACTCGCCACGGCACAGGATATGAGGCCTCCCAGTGGACAACCGCAAAGGGAAAAAGATTTGAAGCCGCCACGGGAAAGGTCCGGTCGGACAACCCTAAATCTCTCCCCTTCGGTCCTAATTTGGTGACTACTTTGTAAAGGGTCCCACACAACCAGAAACATCACAGAGCCCACTCCTACGGCGGGATGGCTAAAGCTACAAGATAACCTCAACAAGTTCGGAGGAACCAAGGCTAACCCGGTCCCAGTAGAATGTTCTGGACCTACCCAAGATACACAGGGCTACCGGCTGCCATGAAGAGTGAGTATACCTTCGGAGCGTGCGACACAGTAGAGCAGGTTCGAGAAGCTCACAACCACTATTCCCTACCGCCCGGGAAGATCCGAAACACGAATTCGGGCGCGGTGCCAAAAGCTAAGGCCACGGAATTTCCCTCGGGTGATTGGGATGGTGCAGTTATGCGGCAATTGTTCGAAGAAGAAGTCCAGGTGCCGGACTGATTGATCTCGGCTCGGTCAAAAGATGATAGCGGCAATTGAGAAAGGAAAACAAAAACGGCCACGAGTTCAGAGTCATGAGGCCACCAGCCGATGCCGCTAAAGAATTGGGAAACTCTCTCAGGCCCGTCCGCGACCAAGGAGGAAATGATCACCAAGCTTGGATTGGTCCCCCGTCCCTTTGTGTCAATCTAGGACAAGTCCTCCCAGTCTCTCTCTGTTAAGATCGAGTCTCTAGGGTCGTCCAGATGGCCTTACGCTGAAGACTACGAGTCAGAGCGAGCACTGTATCCCCTTTCGTTTTCAATGAAATGACGAACCTTTCTGAGTATCCCTTGATTGCCACTTTAACTAATGATGAATTAATTAAAAAAAAAAAATTTAATAATAATTCATTAGATAAAGAAAGGACACATTAAACAAAAAAAAATCAAACAACAAAAAAAAAATCTTTAAGCGAGGTTGTCAGGAAGAGGGAAAATTGAGCCCAAGCCGCCGAAGAGATTTTGACAAGTGTGAATGGGAACCGCGGAAGAGCCTAAAGAGACGCAGATTTGTGATTTCTTCGAAGGAATTGGAAAGGATGCTCTGCAAAGTCCTACAAAATCCTCAATTCAAAGAAAGTTGCCCTCTTCATCAAAGAAAACATCATGTGCGATACGGGTTGCCACCGAAATCATTTCGATAATGGATCCCACTTCTGAAGGGAATGCGGACAGTCACGCGCGGAATTCCGAATAACCCGTCACAAGTCATCTCCTTACAGGCCCCAAACCAACTGAGCCGTTGAGGCAAGAAACAAGACTCTGGAAAATATCATCCGAAAATGGCTGTCAGGCAGATTGGCCCGAGAAGTTACACTGCACTCGGGCTTGAACATCAGTCGAACGGCACAACGGGGAAACACCTTTTGCCCTCACATACGGAATGGAAGCCGTACTCCCAATCGAGTGGAAATACCCTCGCTCCGTATACCGCCGGAAAGCCGGATCAACGAGGTCGAATGGCTCCAGAGTCGCCATGACGAATTGGCCCTACTAGACGAACGCCGATTGAAGGCCATGGAACACATCCGGGCCTACCAAGGAAGAATGGCTAGAGCCTTCGACAAGAAAGTAAAGCATCGGGAGATCCGAGAAGGTGATCTCGTTCTAAAAGAAAAGCCCCGGTCCGTATCAACCCCTCGGCAAATGGGAGCTGTATGGGTCGGGCCATATGTCGTCCGTAAGATCTTCTCGGAGGAGCCATGCAACTGCGGACCTCGACGGGAATCCCTTTGTACACCCAGTGAATGGTGACAAGCTGCGCAGATACTACGCGTAAAACAAAAAAAAAAAAGAAGAAAGAAGGAAAAGTGCTAAAAGAGTAATACCCAACTAGGTTGAAAACCCGAGAAGGGCGGCCTAGGTAAAAAACAGGGTTGCACCAAAAAAAAAAACAAAAAAAAAACAAAAAAACAACAACAAAAAAAAAACAAAAAAAACAAAAAAAGGAGTTCACCAGCTTGAACTACGAAGACCTGAGCTCCTCAAAATGAGGAGAACGTAGGCGGCCGAAACGGTTCGGTCTAAAAGCACAAATAAAAGCCATACTTTGGCATCAATACAATTGATCGAGACCATGAAAGCGTCTCCAAAAACTCTAAAGCAATTCAAATATTCATTACAAGTTAAAAGCTCTTTGATGAGTCTAAGCCCGATTCATTCCTACAAGCGGCAACCTGCTAAAGGAAAACTAAGATACATAATCAAACTAATGTGTGCACCCATGACAAGAAAAGGGATACTCGGAAACCTCGCAGTCACTCCAAGCCACTCTTGGCCTCTCCCCTCTTCTTCCCCTTCGAGTCTTCTTTTACGAACAGGAAAAATGTCGGTGTTCCTCCTACTCAAGCTCGGTATAGGGACGGGGTCTATCAAACCAGCCTCTGTCGGGGCCTTAGTAGCCCTAGCGTCATCCCTCATCTCCTGTAACCTAGGCGGCAGCATAGGAGCCCTCCTCTCTGTCTCTTGACGTAAGCCTCATAATCGGTCACAGCGTCTCCGCTCTGTCATGAGGGTTGGCCCTCGCCTCGGCCCTCCTCCTCTCGAAACGTCGAGGTCCTCCGCACCCATAATGGCCTCACGCCGCCTCAAAAATAGCCATCTGAGTCTCTCCCGGATGCCTCTCATACCAATCCAGTACCAAGTGGTCGAGAACACCGGTCTCGGACGCCTTTGAGAATGACCCGAGGAGGAAAGGCATCATACCTCCATGCTCGGGAAAGAAATGGAAACACCGGGATCATCCATGGAAACAGGAGCCACCACCTGGTGGCTACATCATCAAAGCCCTCCAAAGGAACCTCGCCTACGAGCCAAAGCTGTCTCGGGACTAAAGCCGGAATATAGAAGCCTGGATCGAGAAATCCCGGAAGCATGACCACATGGAGACCCATCCTGAAGCACTCTGCGAGTCTCCACCCGCCAAATGAGGCACCGACCATCGATATCTTCGGTCTGGCGACCCGCCATCCAACGCTCCCACGAGCCACGATCATCAAAATCTACATCAACACCTCTCTGGCAAAAGTTCAAGGCTGATCATATCGAGAGGTTTCCCGAAGAACCCCCAAACGCTCCATCGGCCACAAGGTCGCAGAAACGGGCTGCCCCGTGCATGTACCGCCGTCCAGGTAGCTAATCTGTCGAGAGCATGAAAAGTCTCCCCAAGAATCAAAGGAACGACATCTTCGCCGGGCGACGGTGAACGACAACATCCGGCAGAAGACCGATGGCGGATCCCAAAGGAATAGACCATGAACGGGTGCCAAACATACAAAGTGCAAAGGCATCCCAATAGGCATCATCCACCAAGCCTAGGCCCCTAAATCTTTCGGGAAGACCGGAAATATCGAGATGATCGGGACCGCGGATCATACTCTTGCGCTTCCTCAGGGGAAAGATGAAGGAGGACGCACAATCTGTCGGCAAAAGAAGCCCCTCCGGCAAAGGGACCGCTATCTCTTCCACCTCCAGGACCTCCAAGCAAGGCCCGAAATTCTTCGGCACGATCGGAACAATCTCGTTGAAGGAAAGGCAAAAGACATGCCTTCTAGTATCCCAAAACGAAGAAGAAGCTCTTAAGAGGTCATAATCCGAACCAATTCTTTGAGAGACCACAAGCATCGTATCTTGTACCGTTCTTCAAAGAAAGACCTTCTCTCATGCATAATCTCCCTACACCAATCCTTGAACTTGTTGAAAAATGACATTTGGAATTCTTGGGATAACTTTGAGGGAGCTTTTCTAAGGTTTTCCATGGTTTTTCTCTCTTCCTCCCCGAAAATGGTGAGTTTGGTGGAGGTTGAAGAAGATATTTGAATTTGAAATAAAGCAAAGCCAGAAATAAAGCAAAATCAAAGGACAAATGTCAGACGCAAGTCCCCTCCGCGCGGATACAAGTGTCATTTTCATCGTAAAATCTGCAACGAGTCCAAGCCGCTACACCAAAAGAGGAATATTTCCGTCCCGGTTGCTCGAAACGTGCAAAACCCTCCCCAAACCGAGTCCATATACCAAACACCCTTGCAAAAAAAAAATCATCAAGGCTCATGCAACATTGCATTCATATTGCATTGCATTCATAAAATAAAATCCTAAATTAATTACATTCCAAAAAAAAAAAAAAGTGCATAAAAAAAAACAAACAAACATAAATAAAATCCTAAATTATTACATCCAAAAAAAAAGAGAAAAAAAATGTGCATAAAATTTGTACAAATCTAAATCTCAATCTCAAATCTCAAAAGAAAAAAATCAATCGAAGTCCCAGTGCGCCGATGTACGCCCGGCCCCTCTTGCGGCTCGGGCCCGCCTCGTCAGAGCCCCGAAAATCTCGGGCTCGGAATCGTCCTCATCTCCGCAAAGAGGCTCATCGGGACCAACCGGCACACTCGATAGGGTAAACCCGAGATCCCCGAAGAAATCGAATCCGAAGGTGAAGGCGTCGGACTCCTGAACATACGAAGACGACCCACCATGCCGCCAGACGTGTCCACTGCCCGTACGGATCCCCAAGAATGACGTGATCCGAAGGGCGGTGCAGCGATGGGATCAAGGAGAGGAGAAAGAGGGGTCTCTGAAGAAGTCTCCGAGGGAATAGGAGAAGCCTCCCGTCGGACGGAGCGCCGGCCGTGGTCTCCTCGCTCTAGCACGAGGTCCCCCGCAAGCAACCATCCTCCGTATGAATCTCTTAGCCCCGATCACTTGCCTCGTCAGCTTCTCGACGACCACCTCCGTAAACTGCACAAAAGCAAAAGCGTCAAAAAAAAAGAGGTGATGCTAAAGATGATGAAACGAAAGAAAGAAAGGAAGAAGGAGAAAAGGTGAAGCCATACCTTCATACCGGACGAGGCCGGAAAGCTCGTGGAAGTCGCTCGGGGTGAGGGATCTGCACCCTCAATCGGACCCCATCCTGGATATAGGAAAAATCCGTCCGAGGGTACCGCGGGATCCCAAGCCCCTCCCTATCCAAAACTGAGGCATCCTCGGCCTCCTCAAGACGAACGTCGCATACGGCTCAATCGCCACGAAGTCCGAGAAGTGCGGACCTGCTCGGTAATCATCCCAGGTCACGGACCGATCGCTCGGGTGCATCATATCGGCGGGAGGCTCCACCGGCGTCCTCAAAGGCGAGTTCACGCCATCTTTGGCGCGTCACCCTCTCTCCCGGATAATATGCATCGCAGGTCAAACCCCTCAAAATCCTCCATTGCCTTGTCCGGATCTCGGCGCCCTTCAAATGCGCCACCTCAAAGCGATCCCGGGGGAAGAATATCATCCCCTCATCTGTCTCGGCCTCCGTCAAAGGAAGGCAATCCGCGTACACGAGTCGTACGCCCCCTGGAGCTTATCTTTCCCGGGCATGCTTGGACCAAGACTGCATGGCCGGATACGCCCGACGTACGCCTCGCTGCCTCCACACCGTGACGTGGAAGAACTCCAACGCCCATACACTGCCGAAGGCAAGATCGAATCAATCCGAGTGCAAAAAAAAAAAAAAGTGCGTGCTCAAAGGAAAGAGGGAAAGCAAAAAGAAAGCAAATACCTCCAGGGCAAACTCGAAGCGATACAAGGAGCTCACGGCCTTCCCATTTGTACCTATCAAGAGAAAAATAAAGCTCTGCCGGCCCGGCCTCTCCCCCACGAGACATCTCGACCGTCTCCATGTCCTCCAAGGACCTCAACAAGGCAAGAGCTGCCGTCCCTCGGCATGTCCAAAGAGCGTGCTCGAGAAAGCAAACCACAAGAAGGCCACGGCAATCGATCGGCGCCTATCCTCTCCTCCCGGCCTCATAACTCATGATGGTCTCCACAATCTTGCCGTAGACCACGGCATACTCCATCCCCATCCCCTTTTTGGGAATAGGGGAAAATCCAGAAGAGCACAGGATCGGCATCGGCGTAGCCATCTCGCCACTCAATCTTTGCGTCCATTAAAGGACAGGCCCGTAATCGCAGCATAGTCGGAGGGCGTAACCGTAGCCTCGCCCCGGAAGAAGTGGAAGGTGTGGGTCGCGTCCCACCAAAGGCCGCGCCGAGCAAACATCGAAGCCCTTGCTCTTAGGGAACTTGACCAGTCCCCTCGAAGCACTCGACGAACTCCCAAGAGCCCCGTCTAGACAACAATCTGTCTCGGACTCGGCAAAGCTCCTCGGCCCGCATCCGGAAGCCGATCCCACAAGTCAATCACAGACTCCACCGATCCTCGAGTCTTCATCTTGTTCACTCAGATCACAAAACGGTTTCCGCCCCTGTAAAAAAAAAAAAAAAGAGAGAAAATGTCAAAAAGATTGCATTTGCATTTACATTAAAAAAAAAAAATTCGACAAAGATAACAAAGATACAATGAGCATAGCCCCATTTTTCTCGCATGAAAGAAAACAATTTTCAGCAAGTCCCAATGCATTCATCAAAAAAAAAGAGATGCATTCCTACGAAAGTAAAAACTCCGTCCCATTTTCAACAAAAAAAAAGTGCATACATGCATATCATCCATCTTACATGCAACGGGAGGAAAAATCCGTCCCACTTTTCAAAAAAAAAAATCCTAAACATACATACATCTCATATTGGCAAAATGCCCATTCTTTCCAAACAAAATGCATGCATTGCATCATCATATCAAAATTCAATTTCAAAAAAAAAAATCATCATCAAGAACATGCAATATTCAATTTCAAAAAAAAAAATATCACAATTCTTCGAATTTTCACATATAATTTTCGAATTGAAAAAAAATGTGGCAAAAATGCCAATTCTTTTTCCCGAGCAAAATGCACATTTTGGGTTACTCATATACTCATTACAACATGCAAAACATCAAAATCAAAATTCAAAGCCAAGAATATCAATCGTTCGAATTTTCAAAAAAAAAAATTTCAAAAATCACCCAAAATTTTCAAACAAGAAATCAACAAGGGGATCAAAGGGTTTCAAAGTATACCGTTCGAAGATGCGGATCCGAAGCCCAATGTTGCCAAGCATCGGGGTAATGCTCCTCCTCAACCGATTGCGAAAGATTGTAATGCCTCCTCATTCGGACGAGCTCCAATCGCCTCTCCGCTACCGGGCCACGTCCTTGACCTTGAAAAGCGCCTTCTCCGTGTTCCATTGCTCAAAAAATCGAAGAAATCGGAAGAATTTTGAAGCTTAAATGGCCAAAAATGGCGGATTTTGCAGTTTTTCTCTCTCTGCTCTCGACAATTTCAAAAATTGACCGGGGAAGAAGAAAGGGCGTTGGCCCTAATTAATACCCACGACTTTCGGCTCCTATCCACGCGGATAGGATTGCAAGAGTCAAAATGACCCTTTTGCCCCTTTAAAATTTCGGGACTCGCAATTCGGTCCCAACTTGACGTAGTTAACAAAGTTAACCAAGTCACCCCTTGTCATCAAAATCCTTCCCCGGCGGTCAAACGTAAGACCGAGTGCCCCGAGAAAGATAACGAGATCCCGTATCTTTCATCAAAATTACCCCTAACTGAGTCAAACGTAAGACCGAGTGCCCCGAGAAAGATAACGAGACCCGTATCTTTCATCAAAATTACCCCGGCGATCAAACGTAAGACCGAGTGCCCGAGAAAGATAACGAGATCCCGTATCTTTCATCAAAATTACCCCGGCGATCAAACGTAAGGCCGAGTGCCCCGAGAAAGATAACGAGATCCGTATCTTTCATCAAAATTACCCCGGCGATCAAACGTAAGGCCGAGTGCCACGAGAAAGATAACGAGATCCGTATCTTTCATCAAAATTACCCCGGCGGTCAAACGTAAGGCCGAGTGCCTGAGAAAGATAACGAGATCCCGTATCTTTCATCAAAATTACCCCTGATCGAACGTAAGACCGAGTGCCCCGAGAAAGATAACGAGATCCCGTATCTTTCATCAAAATTACCCCGATAAACGTAAAGGCCGAGTGCCCCGAGAAAGATAACGAGATCCCGTATCTTTCATCAAAATTACCCCGGCGGTCAAACGTAAGACCGAGGTGCCCCGAGAAAGATAACGAGATCCCGTATCTTTCATCAAAATTACCCCTGGCCAAACGTAAGACCGTGCCCCGAGAAAGATAACGAGATCCAGTATCTTTCATCAAAATCTTCCCCGATCGAAACGTAAGACCAAGGTGCCCCGAGAAAGATAACGAGATCCCGTATCTTTCATCAAAATTACTCCCGTGATCAAACGTAAGACCAAGTGCCTCGAGAAAGATAACGAGATCCCGTATCTTTCATCAAAATTACCCTGCTAGCCAAACGTAAGACCGAGTGCCTCCCGAGAAAGATAACGAGATCCCGTATCTTTCATCAAAATTACCCCGGTGATCAAACGTAAGACCGAGTGCCCCGAGAAAGATAACGAGATCCCGTATCTTTCATCAAAATTACCCCGGCATCAAACGTAAGACCGAGTGCCTCGAGAAAGATAACGAGATCCCGTATCTTTCATCAAAATCTTCCCTAGTCAAACGTAAGACCGAGTGCCCCGAGAAAGATAACGAGATCCCGTATCTTTCATCAAAATCACCCCGATCGAAACGTAAGACCAAGGTGCCACGAGAAAGATAACGAGATCCCGTATCTTTCATCAAAATTACCCGGCGATCGAAACGTAAGGCCGAGTGCCCGAGAAAGATAACGAGATCCCGTATCTTTCATCAAAATCATCCCGACGATCGACGTAAGGCCAAGGTGCCAGAAAGATAACGGATCCCGTATCTTTCATCAAAATCATCCCCGGCGATCAAACGTAAGGCCGAGTGCCGAGAAAGATAACGAGATCCCGTATCTTTCATCAAAATTACCCGGCGATCAAACGTAAGACCGAGTGCCCCGAGAAAGATAACGAGATCCGTATCTTTCATCAAAATTACCCCGTGATCGAAACGTAAGACCGAGTGCCTCCGAGAAAGATAACGAGATCCCGTATCTTTCATCAAAATTACCCGGCGATAAACGTAAGACCGAAGTGCCCGAGAAAGATAACGAGATCCCGTATCTTTCATCAAAATCTTCCCCGGCGATCAAACGTAAGACCGAGTGCCTGAGAAAGATAACGAGATCCCGTATCTTTCATCAAAATTACCCCGGCGATAAAACGTAAGACCGAGTGCCCTAGAAAGATAAACGAGATCCCGTATCTTTCATCAAAATCATCCGGCGCAATAAAACGTAAGACCGAGCGACCCGAGGATAACGAGATCCCGTATCTTTCATCAAAATCATCCCGCCAAACGTAAGACCGATCCCAGAAAGATAACGGATCCCGTATCTTTCATCAAAATCATCTAGCCAAACGTAAGACCAGCCTCGAGAAAGAACGGATCCCGTATCTTTCATCAAAATCCCAACTGTAGTCAAACGTAAGACCGATTTCCTGTACATCTCGATTTTCCTCAAAGAGCTAACGAAATCAAAGAAGGTTAATCACCCGAATCCCAAAAGCCAACGAAATCTCGAGTAGCTCGAACTACGAAAGGGCTTGATTCCCACTAGGGATACGAGGTAGCCTATCATTAGGTCCAGGCACCTCGACCAAAACGGCCATCTCCTTCATCAAGCAGACGAAGTCCACCGAAAGGCCATTTCAAATTAAGGTCCAAGGCGCCTAAAAACGCCATCTCCAAGGTTCGAGGCACCTAAAACGCCATCTCCAAGGTTCGAGGCACCTAAAACGCCATCTTCAAGGTTCAAGGCACCCAAGACGCTATCACTAGAAAACGATAAATCGCAGTCATCCCCAAAGCAGAGACCGAAAATGGTCATTCCTATCCTCAGTCGAAGCGGATAGCCATCGACCGAAAATGGTCATCTCTTATCCTCAGCAGAGTTTCTTTCCAGAAAACAACTGTAGAACTCGCTCATCGGAGTTCGAGGCACCTAAAACGCCATCATCTCCAGGGTCAAAGACCCGAACTACGATCGCTTGATTCCCGTTCGGGATACGTAGGTAGCCTATCGCTAGGTTCGGCCACCCGATCACTCGATCATCCTGCCAAATATGGAGCCTTACTCTTATCGACGACCCCGCTTCCTTCGAGCGCCGTCGCCGAGGGGGTACTGTAAGTGCTCCAATTTGAGCTTGTTAGAATTTTCGTTAGAAAATTAACGAAAGTTATAACATTTCTAACAATTCCTAACTATCCTAACATTTCTAACAAAGTGAGGGTAAAATGGGCATTGTTATTTAAGGTTAAACCTTAAAAAGAATCTCAAAAAGCAAAACAAAAGAAGAAAACCAAAATGGCAATGGCCGGAAACAAAAAGCTGGTCATTAATTTGAATTTTGAAAAAAGATTATTCTTCTTGTCCAAAGTGAAGTTTGCATTTAATGAACGATTGCACGCCGCTGGACCTGTCCGCACGGATGAGATTGTCAATTTCAGAGGGCTATAAATTGAGCCCTCCAGTCACAAAAATAAGAAGGAAGAACACAATTGCACCGAACCTCTGGCGAAATATAGAGAGAAAACAGTGAGAATTCTTCAAGAATTGTCACCATTTTCTCTCCAATCTTTCCCAACTCACACTCATCCACTCACTCTCATATTCAAGCCCTAAACACTCATACACTCAAGCCAAACACTCAATAACACAAGGAAGATTGGTAAACCCTCCTCTTCCTTACCCTAAATCTCATCCATGCATGCATCTTCAAACTACAAAATGTAGTTCTTTCATCTTCTTTCTCTAGATCTAAGAAGATCACCATGGAAGACCATCTCCATGGATGATCTTCTACAAAGATCAAACATTATTTTCAAAGCTTTTCTTGCTTACTTGCAAAAATGCACTTTCAAAAACCTAAAAAACCATTTTCAAGCACTAAATCTTGATTTCAAAGGGTAAAATCCCCCTCCCCAAGCAAATGAAATGCTTAGTCCTAATGTACCCCAAGGATGGTTTGGTATAGTTGATTCACCACTAAAATGTCTAGTGATCACTAACCAATACCTAGGGAAATGGGGACAAGCATGGATGCAAAACCCCCCTTAAAATCATATTTTCTTTCTTGAGAAGTTGCTGTCCAGTAGCAATTTTCTCAGACCTCAGTCCATGGTCTTAATTTTTGGACTAAGATGAATTCGGAATTTGGTGTTGACTACAAAATACTTTTTGTAGCCAACATCCAGAGCTTTCCAGACATATTTTCACTTTATTTTTTGGGTGAGTAAAACTCCTCTTTTCAAATTTTCTTTCAGAGGCTAGTTCATCAGCTTCTGGGAATCCAGATCTCATATCTGAGGTTTCCAGAAGGTTTTGACCCCTCAAATCTTCTCCAAAATGGAAAATTCCTTCGCACAAACTTTATTTAAGGTGTCTAGAACAACTTTCATTCTCTGAGTTTATCCAGATTATGAAGTTTTAAGACCCTTGAATCCCTTTCAAAATCAAAGGTCCACTGCCTTTTTCATTCTGGCAGAAATGGCTCTCAACTTCAAAAGGTCTTTTGAGTACCAAATCTCAATCCAAAAATCTTCCAAAAAATCATGGGATCAGTTTAAAGTCTTAAAAAGATATCCCAATTTTTACTTTTCTGAGTTTCAACTTATTTTGGCCAAAAACACACACACACACACACACACACAAATGATTTTCAGCTTGGAAGACTCGTTTTACGAGGCGCGTCGGGTGCACACTAACGTCCTTCCCGACGCGTAACATGACCTCCGAACCTAAATCTCTGATCTCGGGCTTTTTTCAAAGTTTTGGCCCTCAAAATTAAAATGGCGTGGCGACTCCGTTCTTTCCCGGTTTTATTTGGTTTTTCAAAGAAACGCAAAAACCGAATTTTTCCCGCGAAATGGCAACACATCATCACACTAGTGGATCTTCCTCCGGGAAGTAAAACACTAGGATATAGGTGGATTTTTAAAAGGAAAATGAAGGCTGATGGAACCATTGATAAGTATAAGGCCAGACTTGTAATAAAAGGTTACAGACAAAAGGAAGGTCTTGATTACTTTGACACGTATTCTCCTGTTACGAGAATTACGTCTATTAGGATTGTACTTGCAATTGCCGCTTTGCGAAATCTTGAAGTACATCAAATGGATGTAAAAACTGCCTTTCTAAATGGAGATTTAGAAGAGGAGATTTACATGGAACAACCAGAGGGATTCTCTGCTCCAGGGCAAGAAAATAAAGTGTGCAAGTTAGTGAAGTCATTGTATGGCCTCAAACAAGCACCAAAACAGTGGCATCAAAAGTTTGATCAAGCCATGATTGAAAGTGGATTCAAAATCAATGAATGTGACAAATGTGTCTATGTTAAAAGCACTGAAAATGGCTATGTTATTTTGTGTCTTTACGTAGATGACATGCTTATCATAGGAAGCTGTGATAAAATGATTAAATCCACAAAGAATATGTTGAACTCGAAGTTTGACATGAAGGATATGGGTGTAGCGGATGTGATCCTTGGTGTGAAAATTTCTAGAATATCCGATGGACTTGTACTAAGTCAATCTCATTATGTGGATAAAATTCTTGAGAAATTTAACAAGGATGACGATAGAACGGCAAATACTCCAATTGACACAAGCCTACATTTAACGAAAAATCGAGGCGAACCTGTGTCTCAATTAGAGTATTCGAGGGTCATTGGAAGTCTAATGTACTTAATGAGTTGTACAAGACCAGATATTGCATATGTTGTAAGCAAACTGAGTCGGTATACAAGTAATCCTGGGAAGGACCATTGGAAGGGTATAGTGAGAGTACTAAGGTACTTAAGATATACTCGTAATTATGGATTACACTATACTAGACATCCAAATTGCATTGAAGGATATAGCGATGCTAATTGGATATCGAGATATCAAAGACTCTAAGTCTACGAGCGGATATATATTCACATTAGCCGGTGCTGCTATATCATGGAAGTCTTCTAAGCAGACTGTTATAGCCAGATCCACTATGGAATCTGAGTTTATAGCATTAGACAAGTGTGGTGAAGAAGCAGAATGGCTGCGCCAATTTTTAGAAGATATTCCAAAGTGGACAAAGCCTGTGCCAGCAATTTGTATACATTGTGATAGCCAATCTGCAATTGGTAGGGCACAAAGTCATATGTATAATGGTAAGTCTAGACATATACTCCCTCCGTCCCAGAACAATTTTCACAAACACTGTTTGCACTAGTTTTAAGGAGGGAGTATTATATTGAAAGTGTTGTGAGTGTGAAAATAAAATAGGAGAGAGAATGAGTGGAGGGAATAGTAAATTATAATGGTGTTGTGAGTATTAAAATAATGTAGGAGAGAGAATGAGTGGAGAGAATAGTAAAGATTCCTTTCCATTTTAGGTAAGTTTTAAATGTGTGAAGTAAGTTTTGAGACGCCCAAAAGGGAAAGTGTGAAGATTGTTCCGGGACGGAGGGAGTACGTCGTAGACATAATACCATAAGACAACTACTCTCTACTGGTACCATATCTATTGACTATGTGAAGTCAAAGGATAATTTAGCGGATCCGTTAACGAAAGGGTTAACAAAAGAGGTAGTTGAATGTTTGACATTAGGAATGGGACTAAAGCCTCTTTAGAAGTTAAACACAGTGGAAAACCCCACCTAGTTGACTGGAGATCCCAAGATCTAGGTTTTCAAAGGGACAACCTAACTGTTAAAAGACTTGTAGTGTCACTGTGGGGGAGTCATCCCCAAACCCATTCCTTAAGTGACATCCCGAAAGGAAAAGGTTAAGCAGCTTGCTTTTAATGATTCTTTCGCTTCGAAAATGTCGAGCGGGAATCACCTATGTGAGAGAGAAGTGTGGCCGCTTCGAGGAGAATTGCGTGAGGCTCAATTCTTAGACCCTCTCACAGAACCAGGCATTATGTTGTGGCCGTGAATGAACATAGTCATGAGAATTGAAGTGTGTTAGGGAGATACCTGTGTAAAGTATATGATCGGCTACACAAAAAGCTGAACAGTTCAAGGACATCGTGTCTACTGATTAGCGAGTAGAGTAAATATATTTTACAAGGGAAGGTTCAAAGGGCAAACCCCTACCTATCCTATGCAGGTGTCAACTGTCGGACTTTATCACCATTTCCTCATTATTTCCTTCATGTGGGGGATTGTTGGAAAAATAGTGGTGTGAAGGAAATTTAAGATTATTTCCTAAATGGGTTATTTGTTAAATGACCAAATTGATTATGAATTTGTATTCTACTCCATGAGAACATTAAAATCGAATATTTATTTGTCCAAAATGGTTGATGGATGAATGAAATATTAAGGCTCAAAGATGATGGGTTGGAAGTGGGAAAAAGAAGTTATCCCACATTGAATGGGAATGTGAAAGGTAGATAGTTTAAATACTACTACACTTTATGTAAGGAGTAATTGTGTGTGGCATAGAAGCTCTCTCTCGCGCACGGGTGCGCAGGGGGGGGTGCAAATCATGGTCCAAAATAGGCTTGGGGCTACCGAACTCATGTGCGTACGCGTCCTGCGGACACGAATGTAGCTCCGAAATGGCCTACTCGCGCAAGCCCACCCTTTGCTAAAATTTTGAATTTTTGATTTCGAAAATTGAATTTTGATTTCGGAAATTTACTCCCATTTACCCATTGTAATCGAAACTCAAACCGAGTTAATTCGATTTTAAATTCTTCCTTGTAACGGCCTATATCACAGAATCAAATGCAAAATTATTAACGTAATAATTTTCGTGATTATGATGGGATTGCGCTTTGATTCAAGGCAACTATAAAATGGAGTCTTCACAAATCATTTGACACACCGTAAATTTTCCCGCAACCGCTCTCACTCTCTCTTTCGCATATTGTTCAATCTTCGTTTGGCCTCCTTGCATGTGCATTTGGTGATCTTGTCTAGGCACACCGCCAATTCGCGGAACTTGAGGTGCAAAGTGCCCCCGATCCGCACGTTCTATCCTGGGAGACTCGCGTCCAAGGCAGCCTCAAGCACTATTGGTGAGGGGACGAATAAGTCTTAAGGAGACTGATTCATCAGGGCTCGTGCACAATCTTGTTGCTGCCATCTTTTCCTTCTTTTCCAGTTTATATTTTCTGTTACAGTTTATTTATTTATGTTCTGTAATTTTTAGTTGTAATTTCTTTTCTTCTGTAATTGCAAATTTTGCTAACAACAAGAAGCTCCAGAATCCAACACCCAATCTTCACCCGACTGCTCCTCTCCTAGGATTAATACATCTTCACCATCATCCACCACGTGTGCACCACCATCTTTTCCCGGACAGTCATAACTGATATGCCCCAATTCACCACAATTGTAGCACTTGACCTTTTTCCCCTTTTTCGGTCCTCCCCTATTTCTCTCCACCCTAAGTGCAGCCCCATCTACGGAAGATTCTCCCCTTTTCTCTTTCCTTCGCAACTCCTTTTGAAGGATGAGATCTCTAACCTCCGTATACACCAATGCTGTTTTCGACGTACTAATCATTGTGACAGTAACCTCCCAACTATCAGGCAATGATTTTAGTAGAAAACACGCTAGCACTTCATCAGAGAAAGTAATATCAACACTTTTCAATTGGTCCACCATACCTTTGAAATTGCCGATATGACTTGCCGCCGTACGCCCTTCGACATCTTCGCATTCGCAAACCACTTTATCAAATGCACCTTATTGATATTCGACGGCTTCTCATACATGTCTGACAGCGTTTGTAGCAACTCCACCGTTGTCTTGGCTTCCATAGCGTTCCGTGCAACGTCGTCGGTTAGGGCACTCCTTACCGCTCCTAACGCCTTCCGATCCAACGTCTCCCAATCCCCTTGTGACATGCCTTCGGGCTTCTCCTTCAAGGGTCCATGAAGATCCTTACAATAAAGGTAGTCTTCAATCCTTGTCCTCCAAAACGTGAAATTCACACCGTTGAATTTCTCGATTGAGTTCTTCATCTGACTGCTTCACCAAAATCCCCAAGAACGCGATTCAAAAAATCAACTAATGAAACTTTGAATCCTCCGAACCAATGCTCTGATACCAGTTGTTGTGAATTTGGTGCTTCCCCGTTGCAATATAGACAAAAAATCAATAAACCCACACACACAATATCACAAGAAACACACACACACAAGAACACAAGAGTTGTTTACCCGGTTCATTCACCAACTCGTGAACTACGTCCGGGGGCAATTGCCAAGCCAATATGTATTAAACACCTTCTAATATGTTGCTACAATCAACTACCATATGTTCTAGGCCGAAATTATGCTTATATAGTTATACAAGGAAGCCCTAACTCAGTTTAAGAAGAGATACAATCGAATTAGGAAACAAATCAAATCTGCAGCACAAAGATCGGGCGCAGCGCGGCCGCCCTCCTTGGCAGAGACTTCTTCACCCACGAAGGAACTCCAGCGCGGTCGCCCTCCACCACGAGCGCGGCCGCTCTCCTTGACAGAAGCTACCTCCGAGATTTTCCTCCTTCAATCTCACTGACTCCTCTGACTTAGGCCCCTTTTCTTCCTTGTAATTTAGGACTCCAATCCCAACATAAGTTGCTCGTTAATATTCAAAATTCCTATTTCATCAGAAAAAAAAATTATTTGACATTTATTTTGAGATGAAAATTGTATTTTTTTTTAAAAAAATTGAGTATTAATATTGTAATTTGATTATTTAATTCTACACCAAAAGTCATAATTTGTAATTATTGGAAGATTTGCAAACCGAAACTAATACTCCATCCGTTTCATTAAAACTTACTACGCTTTTAATTTAAAATGTTGTTCCGTTAAAAATTATACTTTTTTTCAAATTAAAAATTATACTTTTTTCAAAGAGTTGGTCTTATGAAAAACTAGTTTTTTCTTAAGATATGAAAAAACGTGTTTTCAAATTAAGCGGTGGCAATTTTGTAAATACTGGCAACCATGTTCAAAATAAACGGTGACATTTTTGTAATTATTGGTTTCCCCGTTTATGCCGAGTGTCTGTTTAACAAAGCGCCGGTGTGATAAAGTGCCGATTCATGTATCACAAATTGCCGGTAAAAAAGTGCCGCACCAATTTAACAAAGTGCCGGTGTAAATCGACACGGCACTTTGTTAAACCGGCACCGACACTTTACACGGGCACTTTTATATACATGAAGCGGCACTCTTCACACCGGCACTCTGTTCAACTAACACTGGCACTTTGTTACACTAATATTTTCTTTGGCTCTCAAAACACAAGGACTCGGCATTCAAAAAAACATGAACCGGCATTCAAAATCACATACACTCGGCACTCAAATACACAGACACTGCACTCAAAAAAACACGATAATCATTTTTTCGGCATTCAAAAAATATGGTGGCACTCTATTATACACTAACCGGCACTCCAAAAACATGGATCGGCACTCTAAAACACATAAAGCGGCATCTAATTACCCGGTCCACCAATACATCAAATTCTCAACCGGTACTCAAATGCTTATAAACCGGCATTAATTATCACTAAAGCGGCACATAAAAATCCAAATCCCTAACGTAAAATCTCAATCCCTACGTGCCGGCTCTCTCTAACCTCTCTCTAAACGCAATTCCATTCGCCTTCTTCTCCAGTCGTCTTCTTCTTCTCCGATCTCTACCCAAATCGGTGCCCCCATCTTTGCCGACCAGCCAAAATTGACCTAAGCTTGCAATCGATCTGAGTTTTGTTCTCAAAGAATTCATATTTGGATCTCTTTCCGTCGAGCGTGTGTGCATTCGATCTGAGTTTTGTTCTCAAAGAATTCATATTTGGTTGTCGCCGATTGATTTGGAATTGGCGTTGGTCTTGGATTGAGGGAGAATTAGGTTTGGTTGAAGTCGCCGGTGAGGAAGAGGATTGGTTGAGGATTTGGTCCTAAGCAATGGAGGTCGGGCTTGGAGAAGAAGAAGACGCAGGGAGCTCCTTTTTTGCGTATAGAGAGAGAGTGCGTATAGTGAGAGAGAGAGAATGGGCCGTTGAAGAAAACACGTTTTTTCGTAAGGTTAGAAAAAACGCGTTTTTTATGAGTTTTTCGCTTTTTCAAATGAATATTTAAAGTACTTCTTTATATTATTCAATGAGATCCACTTGGATATTTACAACAATTATTCGCTTACTATTTTCTATTTCGAATTATGTCTTCAACCTCACTTTTAATACTCACAAATTTACACCAATTACATTTTTTCTTAATTCTCGTGTACAAAACAAAAATTATAACTTTTAATGGGACAGAGGGAGTATATAAAATAATTAGTAAGATTAGTTTAGAAATATAATATTTATTTTGGATCAATAAAAAAAATTATAATATTTAGTACGAGATATATGGAATAATAAACCACAATAATCATTTTATTTCACAATTTATAATACATATGGCATGAAAATGAATGATGATGTTTTGGCATACCATCAAATTAACAATCAGGTCCAAGGCCCAGAAGATCAAGCCATAAACATAAATGGGCAAGAGTTTCATATAATTAATTTAGAGATTATTACAGCTTAGGGATTAGTTTTTTTTTTTTTTAAGCAAACAAACATATTTTTTAGCAAATGCAATTAATAAGGAGTTGATTATCCACAAACACCAGATGCTCAATTGAAATTGTAGGGCTTACCAAACGTAAAATAAGCCCAAGAAATACAATTGGCCAAAGCATTGGCTCGATGATCAACGAAACATTTCGAAAAATGATTTTGAACACAAAGCACACGCACGCATATGTTTATTTTTCCATTAATTAATTCCCATGAAAGGCTTACACCTATGATGATGGTCTGCGACTGCCACTATGCTTTATTATTATGTTACCAACTTCTTTTCTTACATATAAATATGTACTTTTTTCTGTAAATTTAAATCCTAAAATAGGGTGTTTTTTTTTTTAAAAAAAGAGGGTAAAATAGGGTTTGTTGGATAAAGCTTAAAGGCCATGTCCATATATTGCACTCTAAAAGGAATTTGACAATTGTACTAAAATGCATGAAGTGTCCATGAAATTTCTTGGATCAAGAAAGCAATCTTACAATGAACTTAGAAAGACATTAGTGCTTAGTAGGTTGTCCACACTATGAATGCTGACTTTTAAGTGAATAGAACCCTGGATAGAAAAAGGTGGGGAAATGACTTGGATTTGATTAGATTATTAAGAGAGTTTATGTACAATATATAGAAAACAAGCAACAATCACACAACATAATAATATACGTGGTTCATCAACTTAGCTACTTGCACGAATAGAGTGAGAGAATATTATTATTTTCTGAAAATCAAACGATTACAATATCCAATTTAATGCACGAACTCTTGGCAAATAATTTACAGAGCTGTGCAAACTCTAAATCTAGAGAAACGGATGAGCAAAGGAACTAGCTTCAAATATGGTTGGAGGTAGGCTTATTTATATGCCCTACTGCTAACCCTTCAAAGTTTTCAACCCTAAACAGATTTCTACCGCTGATGAGCCTGATCCGGCATAGGGCGCGATCGCTCCCTCCTTGGGCGCGATAGCCCCATCTGCACCCGCGCAATCGCCCCTTGGTAGAGCACGATCGCTTCCTCAAGGCAGATACTCAGCGCGAACACGCGCCCCTTTAAGCGCGGTCGCTCCCTTTGTCCAGTAGCTTGGCGCGGTCGCTTCGTCTGCAGCTGTGTCAGGAATTCTGAAATTGTTGTTTAATCCCCTAATTTAGGCGTACCCAATTTAGATGACACCAAATTCAACAAATCTCCACCTTGACATCTAACCTCTGAAATATAAACAGAACTCATCCTCTGCCTCAGATGCTACCTAATAGCTGCGAACATTCAGCAAGTCCAAACAATGTTGGAACTTGCTAGTCGGAACGAACTTCGTGAACATGTCAGCAGGATTGTCCGCAGTACCCACTTTCTTCACCTTAATCCGCTTCTCAATTCTCAGAAAATGATACCTCACATATATGTGCTTGGTCCTCTTGTGATGAACTTGATTCTTGGCCAAACAAATTGCACTCAAACTGTCACAAAATATTATAGCCTGATCCTGATGTAACCCAAGGTCGCTGATCAAACTCTTTAGCCATATCCCCTCTTTATCAACTTCTGTCAATGTCATGTACTCCACCTCTGTAGTAGACAATGTCACCGTAGATTGTAGAGTGGCATTCCAACTGACAACTGACCCACCAATAGTTAACACATAACCGATCATAGATCTCCTCGCGTCAACATCCGCAGAGTAGTCTGAATCACAATAACCCTCAACTGCACATTCTGTACCACCTCCATAAATGAGCCTAACATCTGATATACCCCTATGGTACCTGAAAATCCTCTTCACTGCTTGCCAATGTTCCTTACCAGGATTCCCCATGAACCTACTAACAACACTAACATCATGAGCAAGATCTGGCCTAGTGCAAACCATATCATACATCAAACTACCAACTGCACTAGCATAGGGTACTCAAGCCATGTACTCTTTCTCCTCATCCGACTTGGGTGCAAAGGCAACCGACAGACGTGCATTCGCTGCACTCGGAGAATCTAACGGCTTTGCTGTAGACATGTCAAACCTCTCTAAAACTTTCACGATGTAACCTTTCTGGGATAATAACAGTTTCCGTTGGCTTCTATCCCTGCAGATCTCCATACCCAGAATTTTCTTTGCCGCAACCAAATTTTTCATCTCGAACTCTACAGACAGTAGACCCTTCTACTTCTGAATATCTGACTTCTTGACAGCTGCTATCAACATATCATCAACATAAAGAATCAGATAGGTGATCAAACCATCCACTAACTTATTGTGATACACACAACAATCATACGTGCTCCTTGTGTAGCCAATCTCTATCATATAGCTGTCAAACCGCTTGTACCACTGCCTAGACGATTGCTTGAATCTATACAAGGACTTCTTCAACCTGCACACATAGTCTTCTTTTCCCGAAACTTGAAACCCATTTGGTTGTGTCATATAAATCTCCTCTTCCAACTCTCCATGTAGAAAAGTTGTTTTCACATCTAGCTGCTCGAGCTCCAAATTTTGAAGTGCCACCATTGCTAATAGCACTCTAATAGAAGTGTGTCTAACCACTGGTGAGAAAATCTCATTGTAGTCAACGCCCTTTCGATGTGTGAAACCCCTTGCAACTACACGAGCTTTATACTTGACCCTCTCTGATGGTGACATACCTTTCTTCTTCTTGAAGACCCATTTGTAAGTCATAATCTTTCTGCCCTCTGGCCTCTTGGTTAGCTCCAATGTTGAATTCTTGTGAATGGTTAACTCCAATGTCGAATTCTTGTGAAGTGACTCCATCTCGTCCCCCATAGTTGTATGCCACTGAGTAGACTCTGAACATGTAACTGCTTCCTTAAAAGCAGTTGGCTCCGAAGCATCGGGATCTACTTCCTTGACAACCTGAGTGCACAAGACACCATGTCTTCAAAACCATACCTCACTGGAGGCTTCCCGAAATTAGCCCGTATAGACCTCTCTTGAGATAACCCACGTTACTCGAAAATTGGTGATGAACTTTCTGGTGCTTCTGTTTCTGTCGGTAGATCCTGATTAACATCCGATCAGAACCGCTCAACTCTGAAGTATCTTGTAGCTCCACCTATTTATCAATACTACCAATGCCTGATATAACCACAGATCTCATAATAGGGTTAAGCACAGAGTTTTCATCAAAAAAAAACATTCCCGCTTATTACTACTCTACCCTCTGATGGAGACCAAATCTGGTATCCCTTGACACCATCTCCATAACCCATGAATACCCCTTTTCTATCCCTCGGCTCCAACTTCCCATCATCCACATAATAATAAGTATTACAACCAAATGCCCTTAAATTAGAGTAATCAACAGGTTTACCTAATCATACCTCATTGGAAACTTTGATACTGATACCTATATGTGATCCGCGATTTATCAAGTAACATGATGTACTAACCGCTTCTGCCCATAACCGCTTATACAACCCTGCATTGGAGAGCATGCACCTTGCCCTATCCAACAATTTCTGATTCATGCGCTATGCTACACCATTTTGCTGTGGTGTACCCCTGATAGTGAGATGTCTAGAAATCTCCACTTGCTTACAGAACTCATCGAACTCAGCACTACAAAACTCCAAACCATTATCTGTCCGGAGTCGCTTGATCTTCTTCCCTATCTGATTCTCCACTAATGTCTTCCACTGTCTGAAGTTGGTGAGAGCCTCACTTTTGGGCTTCATAATAATTACCCAAGTCTTTCTTGAGTAGTCATCAACCATGGACAATAAATACATCTGACCCCTCAATGATTCCTGATGTGAAGGTCCCCAACAATCCGAGTGAATGTAATCCAGACTACCCTTCATTCTGTGAATCCACTTAGGAAACTTGCTTTGCTGCATCTTCCCAAGTACACAATGCTCACAGAACTTCAGATCCTTGACCTTATAGCCACACAGAAGGCCATGATTAGCCAATATATGCATCCCTCTAATGCTCATGTGCCCAAGCCTAATATGCCACAACTTTGTCATATCCTCCTTGACCACTTCAGATGATACAACCAATAATGACCCAGAAAGCGTCCTTCCTTGGAGGAAATACAAGGAGCCCCGCTTAAGGCCTCTAAGAACCACTTCATAACCTTCGTAGACATAAACTGCTCCACCTTTACCTTTAAAGATGTACCCTTTGCTGTCAAGCTGATTAAGAGATATCAGGTTCTTCGTCATCTGTGGAACATGCCTCACATCGTTCAAAGTGCAGAACTTACTATCGTGAGTCCGTAGCTTGATCGAGCCAATACTAACCACCCTGCAAGTAACACTGTTGGCCATATGAATATTACCACCATTTACCAGCTTATAAGTTGTAAACCACTGTCTACTCGTACTGATATGATAATAAGCCCCAGAATCAAGAATCCACGCATCCGACTGTTTTGCAGATTCTTATATTAATAGAGCATAATCCTCATCAGAGCTGCTCATATCAACTATAGCAACATTGGCTTCATTGCGATTTGAAGGCTCACCTCGCTTTTTCCTAGGACAATTTGTCTTCCAATGTCTCTTCCCCTTGCAGTAATTACAAACATCATCAGGTTTCGGGCCCCCATTGCCAGAAGATTTCTTTTTCTTCTGTTTACTGCTAGAACCCCTGCTGCCTTCCGCAACCAAACCTGCCGTCTGATTATCTATACCACTATTACCGCTTGCCTTACGACGTAACTCTCTAGTCTTGAGTGAGGATTTTACCTCCTCTAGAGTCACCGTCTCCTTACCATTGATACTAGAGTCAACGTAGTGCTCATATGATAAAGGCAAAGAAACAAGAAGCATTAATCCAGCATCCTCATCAACAACCTTAACATCTATATTACGCGGTTCAAGTAATAAAGATCAAAACACCTCCGGAATCGGTATCTAAAATATCCGCTAGAACATCATCATCTAGACACCTAATGATCTTAGAGTGTGCCCTCTCATCTAGCGCGATCAGATCTGCCTCTTCCTTCTCTGCTATCTTCTTCGCTTTCTCCGAACCTTCTGATGTTGCAGCCGTGACAGCACCGGTGGAAATGGCTTTTGCTTTGCCCTTAGGATCCTTACGATCCCTGATTGCAGCAGCCACTAGAGCCCACAAGATCTTGTCTCTCAACAAGGCTTTCATATTGTATTGCCAAAGAGAAAAACTATTCTTACCATTAAACTTGTCGACCGGTGATTCAATTCATGATCCCATCTTCTTCTGCAGCGGAACAACCCTATACCCTTCTCAACCTAACCAGCTCTGATACCAGTTTGTTAGAACAGAGTCTATGTAGAATATAGAAAACAAGCAACAATCACACAACACAAGAATATACGTGGTTCACCAATTTGGCTACGTCCACGGGCAGAGGGAGAGAATATTATTATCTTCTTTAAATCAATCGATTACAATCTCTAATCTAATGCACGAACTCTAGGCAAAGAATTCACAGTTGTGCAACCCCTAGATCTAGAGAAACAGATGACCAAAATAACTAGCTTCAAATATGGTTGGGGGTAGGCTTATTTATATGCCCTACTTCTAACCCTGCAGGGTTTTCAACACTAAACAGATTTCTGCAGCTGATGAGCATGATCCGGCATAGGGCGCAATCGCTCCCTCCTTTGGCGCAATCGCCCCTTGTTAGGGCGCGATCGCCCCTTGTTAGGGCGCGATCGATCCCTTAAGGCAGAAACTTAGCGCAGTCGCGTGCCTCTTTCCGTGCGGTTGCTCCCTTTGTCCAGCAGCTTGGCGTGGTCGCGCCCTCCTATTAGCGCGGTCACTCCGTCTGCAGTTGTGTCAGGAATTTCGAAATTGTTATTTAATCCCCTAATTTATGATTCCCCAACTTAGATGGCACCAAACCCAACACCTACATAAAATTATCATGATTTATTATTATTACTACTGCTATTTTATCTGTCTCATAAAAAATATGATTTTTTTATTTAAGATAATTAATAATTGAACTTTAATTTGATTAATAATTCTATATATTAATTAATTTATTTTATCTATCTCTTCTTACTCTCAATTACTAAACATGTTTCTTAATCAATTCTCTTGTAATCGTGTGTTTGAAAAACTAACGAGTGACCTTTACAGGGTAGTACAGCAGCCTGATGAAACTCTAAAAGATTACGTGTTCAGGTTCAACAAGGAAGCCGTGAGCATCCCTCATATTGATGTGCCAACGGCAACGGAAGCCTTCAGGATGGGCTTGAAAAGAGAATCACCATTCTACCAGGATCTGGTCATGTACCGTCTAGGAGTTTAGAAGAAATTAGAACGAGATCCGTTCGCTTCATCAGGTTGGAAGAAGACGAGATGGTTCATGGCAAGGCGTCAAAGAAGACACCTACATATGAAAATCCTGACAGGAAGGCGAACTCCTCTCATCATCGATCCAATAGGGGAAAACCCTACTCTAAAATTGACTCTTCTAAAATAAATATTGTAGAGGAGGATGACGAGGATGACGAGGAAGATGACGCAACTTATCCAAAGATTAGTGACTATTGCTTTTATGTTGATGTTTCAGGACTCCTATACGCAATGGATAACTTGGGTAGCAAGGCAAGATGGCCAAAAGCAGCTGACAGACCTTCATCTTGGAAGGACAAGTCTAAGTGGTGTGCTTACCATGAAGATTCTGGTCATACTACTGATAATTGCATAGCTTTGAGGAAAGAAATCAGTTACCTACTTTCAAAAGGGTTCCTTAAAGATTTGCTTGGAAAAAGAAAAGGACGTACCGAGATAAAAGAAGTCGTAGCCGACGCTCCATCCTCACCTCCTCCTGCAACCAAGGTGATCAATTTCATCACAGGTGGTCCAGACATTTGTGGCACCACGTACTCCGCGGCAAAAAGTCATGCCAAAAATTCCAAAGAAGATAAGTCGGAACTACCAACTAGGCATCCAGATCACTCTCCGGGTCAATAAATCGTTTTCGACGATGATGATAAAGAGGACATCTTGGACCCACATCATGATGGATTAGTCGTTACCCTGCAAATCGCCAACTGCAAGGTGAAACTCTTCTTAATCGACAAAGGGAGTTCAGTCAACCTGATCATGAAGAGCACCTTAGAAGAAATGATGATCCCTCTATCAGAGGTCGTAAAAAATTCTTTTGTTCTAGTAGGCTTTAGTGGGGAAACCAAGCAGACAATTGGAGAAATCAAGTTGCCCATCTACGTGGAAAGGGTAAACTCTATGGAAAGGATTTGCGTGATCGATTGCCCATCCTCTTATAACGTCATCTTGGGTAGACCTTGGATCCATAACATTAGAGCTATCCCATCAACATACCATCAATGTGTCTAGATGCCAACGCCTTGGGGCGTGATCAGGGTGAAGGGAGACCAACAAGCTGCCAAGGAATGTTACAAAACGGATATGAAAGCATGTTCTAATTCTCGCCAAGCATAGTTACTAAAGAAGAACTTTAGGGATATCGTGGGGCAAGTTGTTATCTTCACATGGATACTATTAGCCTATAACGGAGCGGGATACAATAGAATGCACCTTGGAAAAAGACATCACACAGAATCTCCATGTCATGCACTTTCATCTTGATCGATTCGTACAGTGGGGCATGATCATAATCAACCGGTTAAGAAGGAGCCCAGAGAAGAAGAATCTTTACGGTAGATACGATTGGTAGAAGCTGAAGGGCAATACATCTTAAGCACAACTACATGTAAGTTAAAATTTATTAAAATTTTAACGCCAAGGTATGAATCTCTTCTTAAAAAAATTTCAATTTTTTATTCCTTTTATTCAACTCAAACCCTTGCTAACTTAAGCATCGGAGGTGTGTTAGATAAGCTAACACCCAACCCTAACGTATTTCTGTGTTGCAAGATGAATACCTCTCAGCATGAGGGATATAAGGCATCAAAAGGTCACACGTCAAAAGCCTTGAAGGGTTAGGATTTCCTTAATAGTATAAGGTACACTATCTATTTATATCCAAAAGCGTTATAAAGTATACTTATAGACTTATAATCACAGTATCGCCGGGGCGCACGACTTTCACACTTGATTTAAAAAAGAGGACTTAATTCATCTTGTCAGATGAATTATATCCCCTATTTTAAATTTAAGTTGTGAACTAAGGGTTGTAACATTAAACATGTTACCTAAAGGACACAGAAAAATGACATTTCTACATGTCATCATCAATTGGTTATAACATCCATTGCATGTTATCTATACATCCTGGTTATAACATCGTTGCATGTTATCTATACATCTTGGTTATAACATCGTTGCATGTTATCTTTACATATTGGTTACAACATTGTTACATATTGTCTTTTCAAATTGGTTATAACATTGACCTGTTATCACAAGCATTATGGTTACAACACTATTACGTGTTATCTTTTGTTCATAGCATATAGATTGTCCTAGGAGTCATAAACATTGAAAAATACCGTCATGATAAAAGCCTAAATAGTTATCCACCAGAAGTTTAAGATGTGGAAATCAATCCAACATCTTCGAAAATCAATGTATAGACTCTTATGAGCCTGTTACAGATCCAAAAGCAAAAAGACGTTTTAGGGACGCACCCCTATTTTAAACCAAAATATGCATGCCAACACAGGCATGACGAATAAAAACATAACCATTGTTCAAAAACTTAAAATCAAATTGTTTTTAACTTTCTGCTGTAGGTACAGCTTCACCTCCCTCGTCCACATCTTCACCTTCTTTTTTGCCCTCTTCTCTTGCCTCGCCTTGATTGACCCCCTTGGTTTCCTGCATCTTGGAACTGACTTCGCCTACATCAGGAGTCTCTCCTAGGAACTCGTTCAGCATGGCCACTTCCTCCTCAATCTTCCAATTAACATGTTGCCCATTCTCAAACTCCCTCATCATCTCAATCCTGCATTCCATAACGGATTTACTTGCGCCCATCATATAGCCTTCTTTCACTCCATCAAGTTCCTTGATATGCTCTTCCTCTACCTTTAACATCCAGGCCGTTAGGTTTGCAAGTTCATTAGTTTGTTTCTCCACCTGCTCTTCAGCCTTCGCTGCCCTGAAAGCTTCAAATTTATGATTTTAAATGAGGATTTTGTTTCCATCCTCTTTGGTCTCTATCTCCTTCAGCAGAAAAGCCACCAAATCCTTGTACTGCAATGACAAAGCAAACATCTTGTTAAAATCTACATCTTAAGAATTTTAAGTAGAAACATAAAACATAAACAGTTCCCACCTTCTTCAAGGCTTCCTCTGTCACCTTCTCCACGCTAGCTAAAGTTGTTCCCACCTGCCATTCTTTTTCTCCAGAAACTGCCACAATCTCTACATCCTCGAATTTTCTTTTCTTATCCACTTTTGCACTCTTGGAGCTTTCTCCCTTCGGGAGGGGAGGTTTGCCTTCCTCCTTCATTCCAACCTTTGATCTGATACCTGACATGATGTCCTTCACACCAAAACTAGCCTTGGAACGGGACACTCCACATAAAAACATCAAAAAAATCAAAGAGGGAGGAAAAATCAAGATGGAAAAGAGAAGTCTCAGCAAAGGAAAGGAAGGTACCAGATGACATCTTGCTCAAGCTGACACTGCTGGAAACTCTTTTTCTTCCTTCTTCTCCTCCTTCTTGCCACTATCCCCGACAAGCTCTGCAGATGGCGGCTTAAATTTTCGTAGATCTTCTGGAAACAAACTCAAGATCCAGTCAACATTGGCAAATGTATCATCAAGGGGTGGAAACAAATCTTCCAACGTGCTAACTGTGAAAGGAAGAAGCAGCAGCAACCTGTCAATATGAGAATAAACAAGACAGGGAAGTAGAGGACTAACAACCACTACCTTGGGGATTCCAGGTGGACACCAACTCCTTGCCACCCTCCAAGCTAGATTTCTTCACATAAAAATACTTACGTGTCCACCCCCTATCAGCCGCGTCAAGTCCTAGAATCAAAGGATCCCTCTCCGACCTAACCCTAAAATTATACCTACAGTTCCTGTGAGCCATAATCTCGGAAACGAAATCCAGACCGGCTATTACCCCATGTTTGGCAGCAATCTTGTCCAATGTAAGTAAAATACGCCAACTGATGGGCATCAATTGACAATATGATAACTGGGTGGCCTTAAAAAAGCGGGTGATCGACAGAGAAAAAGGGAATTTCAAACCTATGCTAAATGGGTATTCATAGAAACCTACCCAATCATCAGACACGCAATCGGCACTACGAGACTCGCCAGGGACTAAAAACTCTACATTGTGAGGAAACGCATTGTTCCTCTTCAAAGCATCAACATGGGACGCATTGAAGTTGCACCGCTCGCCCTCTCTATCCTTGATAAACCCTAGGCACTTGAAATCCTTGGGAAGAGACAAATCTACATCTACAACTTTTTCTTACCTTTACCCATTATGGTGACCAAAGGAGACAGAAAAGCAATAAAAAAGAGAGGGAACTCACCGGAAAGACGAACGAAGACCTAGCGTCGGATGGAAGGAGATTTTGAAAAGAAAATTCAGTTTCCTTCTTTAAAAACCGTGTAAATAGGTATTAATGGGAGAGATACGGTTATAGGCGCCTACAAAAGCCCATAATTGCCCTAAACTTCTCCTTAACCACATGAACCAACCACCTCATCAACTTCTTGACATGACAAAACGGCACTTGGCAAAATATTGAAGCTTTCCGCCTTCCACCTGGAAAATCTCAATATTTTGGGGGCAATTGTTTAGGGTGAAAAAATTCACTCAGCATGTTTCACATCTTGATCATCCACCTTGAGGTAACGTCTTGAATTACATCTTGAACTAACGCCTTGAATTATTTGTTGTATACTTCCTACTTTTCAGGAACCAAGTTATGGATAAACAATCTATCCTCATGACCGTTTAAAGACCTAGTCAAGAGACACCATAAACAACCATGATATCACCCAAGGAGTAACGGCTGTAACCATCAACAGAAGGCATGATTATAGGTAGAAGAATAGGGATTACATTTATGTTGTTATTTACGTTATCTTTCAAGTATATAAGTCATCTAAAAATGCACCTGTACACACGTTACACAATTCACTACGCTCTCACTGCACTTTGTACTCAAAACACGAAAGATCAATAAAACTCCATTTTTGGTTAAGGTAGGCTTTTCCTAAAGCCTCCCGAGGTTTTTCCGGCGAACGATTGTTCAAAGGTTTTCCTCGTTGCATCCTTGTGTCCATCTTGATTTGAGAATTATATTCCATTTATGCCCAAATTTCTTCAATACAAATTCAACTTGTTGAAAATTGTCCAAAACAAATACAAAGAACATTGTTAACTCAGCCGAGTTTGATCATGACTTAGAGCTTCGAGCGTGAGGTATAAGAATCATGGAGGAATAAGTGAATGTCTTGATTGACACAAATCATATACTGATTTGGCGGGTAGATTGACACACCAATGGCCATTAAATGTAACGTGATAGACATGTTCCTGAGAAGTTGAGTCCACATGGGGGAGCCCGATTGGCTTATGAAGCCTTCTAGAGGTTTATCCAAGGCTATGGGCCCGCATGTTGGTCTGGAATAAGGTCCTTAATCGGTTTATTCGATTGAGCCGAATCTGATGCCTTTGTATAGGTTTTGGTAAAAGGAAAACTCAATTGTATTAATCTTTGAGATAATATTTATACATGAGTAAACCTAAGACTCCTACATAAACTAGAAAAAGGAAATAGTAATTAAATATGACTACATATCTAAACCAAGTAGAAAAGAAGATCATGTATGATCTCTATTGATATTAGGAAAGAAGATCACGTAGGATCTCTATTGTTATTACGCTCCCTCAAGATGGACGACCGGTTAGTAAGTCCAATCTTGGAAATTAACTCCAGAAATCTCGGCCTTGGTAATGATTTGGTGAGGGCATCCGCAAGTTGGTCTGTTCCCGAAATATGAGAGACACGTAGGTTGTTGTTTTGAACTTGTTCACGAACAAAATGATAGTCAAGACCAAGATGCTTCATTTTGGAGTGAAAAACAGGATTTGCAGCTACATATGTTGCACCCATATTATCACAGTAAATGGTGGGCGGTATCTTGACAGGAACATGTAATTCACTCAACAAATTTTGTAACCACAAGACCTCTCTGCTTTGTAGAAATGCCGGGTTTGTAACATGGCCCCTATACTCGGCTTCAGTGAAGGATCTGGCCAATGTTTTCTGTTTGCGAGAGCTCCATGGCATAGGATTACGACCAAGGTATACAATGTAACCGGTTGTGGAGATATAATCATCCCTATCTCCCACCCAGTCTGCATCTATAAAAGCGAGCAGAGTAAGGGGAGTGTCACGTCGTATGAAGAGACCATGAGTGCTTGTACCCACCAAATAACACAAAACTCGTTTTAAAGCAGCCCAATGTAAATTAGTCGTACAGTGCATAAATTGAGACAACCGGTTTATAGCAAAAGAAAGATCACACCTTGTTAGGGAAAGATACTGAAGTGTGTCAAGTATGGCTCTGTATTCAGATGGATTCGGAATGGGCGAACCACCATGAAGTTTCAGTGGCGGATGAGGCACCATAGGTGTAGGCACCGGTTTGGCATCGAGCATACTTGTTCGGGTAAGAAGGTCCTGAACGTACTTGTGTTGACTGAGAAACAAGCCATGAGTGTGTGGAAGGACTTCAACACCAAGGAAATATGATAAATTCCCAAGGTCTTTTAGGAAGAATCGAGAAGAGAGCTGAGAAATAAACCTGTCCACCATAGATTTGTCAGATCCAGTAATAATTATGTCATCAACATACACCACGAAATACAATAAATGATGTGCAGCTTGAAGAATAAACAGAGAAGTATCAGATACACTAGTCGAAAAACCAAGTGTCATGAGATATGTTTTGAGTTCAGTATACCAAGCCTGTGGTGCTTGTTTGAGACCGTAGATTGCCTGACTGAGTTTACACACATGAGTAGGTTGAGTAGTACTGACAAAACCTGGTGGTTGGGCCATGAAAATATCCTCATGAAGGGTTCCTTGTAAGCATGCATTGTTTATATCCACTTGACGTAGTGACAAGCCATGTACTGTTGCAAGAGACAAGATGGTGTGAATGGTGGTCGGTTTAACAACGGGACTAAATGTCTAAGAATTATCTAACCCGAGATGTTGATGGAATCCTTTAGCAACCAAACGAGCCTTGTGACGATCAATAGACCCATCTGGGTGATATTTAGTCCGGAAAATCCATTTGCACCCAGTCAAATTCTGAGACGAAGTAGATGGAACGAGATCCCAGGTGTTGTTGCGAAGAAGTGCCTCATATTCGGACTGCATGGCTGCTCGCCATTCAGGTATTTTTAGTGCCTGAGTCACAGTGTTCGGTTCAGCTGTAGAGGAGGAAAGGGTGGCTTAGAGATTTAATTTTTGGATAGGCTTTGTGATGTTGTTCTGAAGTCTGGTTCGACGGCCTCTGCTTGCGGCAGGGTGTGAATCAAGTGGGGATGGGGCTGCTGGAGAATCGGCAGTGTGTGGTGTTGGGCTGGAGGATGAAGAGGAACTCAGGGAGGCTGATTCGGGTGGGGTAGTGGGGGATTCGATCGAGGAGGTTGGAGATTCAGTATGATTATCAGTTGGTGCGGCTGGTTCAGGTGTGGCCAGGATAGTGTGGGTTGCTGCCGTGTTGTGGGGATTCGGGTGGTGGACTAGTGTAGGAACATGGAAAGTGCACCACGTATTAACAGTAGAAGTAGGATTAGAGAGGGGACTGGCGGTAGGAGTAGAGAATGAAAATTGTGTTTCCACAAATTTGACATGTCGGGACACAAATATCTTGGAGGTTTTAGGTTCCAAACAATAATAAGCACTCTGGGTCGGTGAGTAGCCGACGAAGACACAAGGTGCGGATTTAGGATCAAGTTTGTGACTGGTGTACGAACGAAGCCAGGGATAACAGAGACATCCAAAGCTCCGGAGTTTGAGATAATTGGGATGATGACCAAGTAGAGTGGAGTAGGGAGATGCAAGTTTGAGTGTAGGCGTGGGCATGTGATTGATGAGATATGAAGCAATGACAAAGGCTAGAGTCCAGTATTTCGATGGCATATCAGCATGTAACAGGAGAGACAAGCCAGTCTCAACTATGTGTTGATGATGGCGTTCGGAGTAACCATTGTGTTCCGGAGTGTGAAGAGGGGACGTGAGATGAGTAATGCCATGAGCGATAAAAGTGGAGCGAAGACCAATATATTCGCCATCGTTATCACTGAAGATAGTGATAATGGGACGTTTGAAAAACTTTTCCACAAGGTTTTTGAAATTGATGAAAACAGAGATAACATCATTTTTATGTTTGAGGGGATACAACCAAATATATTTGTAGTGGTGATCAACGAAAATTTTGTAATATTTAAAACCATCAAATGAGTGCAGGGGGGAGGTCCAAACATCACTATATAAGACATCCAGAGGTCCAGAAGACGTAATAGTATTATTTGAAAAGGTCAATTTATGACTCTTATTGCAGTTGCAAGAATTGCAAGAAAACGAGGAACAACTCGGAATATTTAAATGAAAAGAGTTACTAATGTGACGTAAAATACTAGAGGAAGGATGTCCTAGTCTATGATGCCAAATAGCGGTTTTGGAGAGAGACACGGAGTTGATTACTGGTGGAGAGACACGAACAGCAGACTGGGTAGGAAGCCATTCGTAGACGCCAGATTTAGCCTTGCCGTGAAGAAGGATAGTGCCCGTTTGAAGCTCCTTCACATGAAAAGAATCAGATGAGAAGAGAATAGAGACATTGTTATCACGACAAAATTTGGAAATAGAGATTATATTACGAGACACAGTGGGGACGTGTAAGACATGATTAAGGGTAAAACAATGAGAAGGAGTAGAGAGGGAGGTAGAATCGATATGGGAGATGTGAAGGCCCGAACCATCACCAATGAGCAACTCCTCTATGTCGTCATACGGAGAGTGAAGAGCTAAGTTGTTGAGGTCGTGAGTAACATGATCGGTGGCGTCGCTGTCAAACAACCAAGTTGGAGGTGGATTGTGGTTTGTAGTTGTTGTATAGGCACGTGGATTGGATGGGGTTGGGTTGCGGTTTGGTGGCCGAGTAGGGTTGGGGTTATAGTTGGCATTGTTGGAGGTGGATGGTGTTGGGAAGGTGGCATTAGGGTAGACTTGGTGGACGCGAGGGCATTGGTTTAGGAAGTGTTCGAAATTTCGGCACCACTGGCAACGACCTCTGTAATTACTGGGTTTTGGTAAAAGGAAAACTCAATTGTATTGATTTTTGAGATAGTATTTATACATTAGTAAACCTAAGACTCCTACATAAACTAGGAAAAGGAAATAGTAATTAAATATGACTACATATCTAAATCAAGTAAGAAAGAAGATCACGTAGGATCTGTTATTACTTTGGCCCGATTCATGAGTCCTAGCTCTGAAAGGAATTTGACGCTTGTACTAAGATGCACATGAAATTTCTTGTCAAGAAAGCAATCTCACAATGAAAATAGGAAGACAACAGTGCTTAGTCCAAACTAAGAAACCTGACCAATAAGTGAAGAACAGAATCGATGATTGAAAAGGATGGGGGATTGGAGATGTCCAAGCTGAGTTTGCTACAACAACGATGAAACAGAAGAAAATATTTTTTTAAAAAATGTATAGCACAATGTAAAACATTTTTAAAAAATGTAAAAAGAAAAGATTTCTTACATAAGTTATTAAAGTTTTACTTGCACTACTAAATATTTTGCATTACATTTTAGTACAAAAATATTGGTACAAACATCGCGGATTTATTCAGTAAGACGGACGATACAATGATATAAAAAAAAGGTGTTTTTATGGAGTAACAAAATTAAGAGTCTTCAAGCTGCATTTAGGTTACAAACATCGATGAACTTCTGTACAGCATTGTGGTATTGAGTTCCCTGCAATTGTATGCACAAAAAACATGTCACTCATCCTATTAATAGCCACAGATTCTGAGTCGTACATCCTATTAAAATGAACCATATGATAATTTGCATCTGAAGAAAAACACTCGTACGAGTCAAAATTTCAGACGAACTCTGATACATTTCGGTGGATATCCGATCCTTAACCAAATACTCCGTAGAACATTGAAGCAATTTATTTACAACCCAAGTTGCTGAAGCTACAAGTCCATTGGATATAGTGGCATGCCGGTAAGATAACAGGAAAGAAACCACTTGTGTTAATTTCGCATGTGCAACAATGTCCATTCAATTCCACAACCTTTTTGTATAAATTCCATTCCATGATACTGTAAATAGCATGGAAAGGAATCACATTTCTTTCTGTACCAAACAAGCACTCAAAGGTTTAAATACCTTTCCCAGAAGAATAGTGGTCTTAACAATGAAAATAACGAGTGACATTTTTCCATTACATATCCCTCAATGCAGTGGTGAAGCCACAGCCACTCTACGGGGTCACATGATCCCCTTGATTTTGAAATTATGTCATTCTAGTACCTATAAAATTTGGAAAATGTGTCTTGTAGACCACTAAAATAATAATGCTATTAATCTTGACCCCCTTTACTTAATGCAAAAATTACACTATACTCCCTCTGTCCCAACTAAAGTTTCACCTTTACCCAAAAGGACTTCCCATTACAACCTTCACCTTTCCTAAAATGGTAAAAAATATGGGCCCCACTTGTCAACCTTACTCACTTATTCCTATCAACACACTTAAATTGTGGAGCCCACTTGTCAATCTCATTCACTTTTTCCCCTCGCACATTTAAATTGTGGGCCCCACTTGTCAATCTCACTCACTTTTCTCTACTCACAATTGCATGGACTGAGTGCTGCTTTATAACAAAGAAGCGCAAGACAGTTTAGTCGGTCATTTTGCTTTATTCCATCATATTCCCAAGCCAAAAAATAGTGAGCCTTTGACTTAATCGAAAATGATGGATGTAACAACAACTATCACGACACTTATTAAGGTTCCTTTTGATGTAAGGATTTGAACTTGTTTAAACCTAGCAATGGGAGTCTTTTGTTTGATAATGCTCACATTGCATAATATAGTGTATGACTATGGACTTCCTTGCCATAATGTCATATATATATATATATATATATATATATATATATATATATATATATATATATATATATATATATTTCCTCCGTCCCATTCGAAAGTTAAAAAAAATGAAGTGGTTCAAGAATTAAGGAAAAGGTGAAAAATGTGATGTGTTGCGAGTGTAAATAGCTGGGTAGGAAATAATTAGTAGATAATTGTTGTGAGTATGACATGTGGGGCCAACAAATAAAGAAGAAATAAAAAAAAATCCATTTTTGAATTTTGAACTTTCAGTGTGATTAGTTTTTTTGAACAAAAGTATCATTTTAATGAAATTTGGCTAAGATATAATGTATAATTAAGTTAAACACTAACATTAAAATTTGTAAAATTTGTATAAATGAAATCAACTCACTCCTTTTCTTTTTTCAATTCTTCTTGTCGTATCCGACTGAGAAACTAGGTGTCGGGTACGGATTTCATACCCACGTCGGTGTCGTGTCGGACACGGGTACTTCTGCATATTTGAAGAGTCTGAGTAACATAGGCCGGGGCAGAAGGAGTAGTATTTTCTTGACCCTCATTTGATCTAAATTGAATTACTAATTAATGTATAATTTTCTATCACAACATTAATCTTGACCCCCTTGCAAAAAGATTCTAGCTTCGCCACTGCCTCAGAATACTCGTATGAACAATGGGCACCTCCATGAGGGGAAGTTGGGCTTGGAGACATAAGCCACAAGATTCAAAGGCCAGAGACCTAGATAGCTAGACTATAAAGAAGAGAACTGTACTTTCCTATACGAAATATTAGACATATTGCTGCCATGTCTTAATAAAAAGGAACCATTAACAGATGTCTATCATGCCAATTCTAAAGCCTCAATGCTACTAACATTATCCTCACCAACAACTAGTAAAGAAAACAAGGTAACCCTTTTTTTTCCTTGGTTTCAAGAATGCTATGATCCCTGTGGAGCTTTGCTTCCAGGCATAAACCTAGCAAAAAGTAAAGGTTTCTGGGAAACTTACCCAAATATGACATGAATTACCCCGACACTGAAACTGCATGCAGAGAATATGTACAAAGAGTACTTGACACTGATCTTTATCAGGACAAAACAAATGGGGAGTGAAAATTGTTCTCAAAAATCACATACCTCCCAGTAAAGTTGGTTGCAGTCCATGCACTGCCAAAACTCTAGATTCTTGTTAAACAAGCAATTAGGGATCACTTGGAATCCTTTAGCTGCTTCAATAGCCTCTTCAGTTGAGAGTGGCTTTTGGATGAACATGCCGTTGCATTTAGTGCACCTTGACATTAGTTGATTCACATTAATTTCCAATTGGAAAGCTTTGACTACCTGCAAATAAAACAATAACTTAAACCTCCAAAAAACTATCGAACCCCTTTACAAGAAAAAATAATTCTTTAATTGTTATATAGTACTCCATCCGTCCCAGAAAGTTAGTCTCACTTTAATTTTGGTAGTCAACTTGATTGAACTTTGACTGCAAGTTCAAGAGAAATGAACTATCGCCCAATGAAATTCCAATATGAGAAAATGTAAAATAGATTAACTTGTAAAAGCAATGGAGCCATAAAAAGATATTGAAATGATGGGTCTCAGGGAAGAAGTCTTAAATTTAAATAAGATGCAAAATTTTAAAGGGAGGGCAATAGTGCAATTAGTTGCAAATTCAGTTACCTCAACGAGCTGTTGATTTTTAAGAAGTTCTTTCACTTTGTATATTTGATTATTTATCACATAACCATATCTCTTAAGCTTGCTATCGCGCGTTAAGAGCACCCTCTTCTCTTTGTAAGCTTGCTCTATCAAGTCCCTGATACAAAAACCATGTACCACTCAAATAAATGGGGTGGTAAGCTTTTTTAGAAGATTATATTTAGGTATATATATATATATAAAAATATATATATATACACACACACTCATACAGACACACACATATATATGTATGTATATCTATGTGTGTATACACATGTATATATATGTATGTGTATGCATATACTCCGTATATCGCATTTTGCTTTTCAGTATTGTAATTTCTTTGTGCAAAAATGGAAGTAAAACCTGCTACTCGGCTTTCTCGAATTTGGTACAGCAGCATCTATTCCAACACATCTTAAATGTTTAGCCAAGCCTTCCACCTAAGTAAATGTTTGTATTGACATGATTAAACTGTACAGTAAATATACGTTTTAGACCTCTAATACCTAGAAAATAGGCTACCACTTACCATCACATCACATAGGAACTTAGGGCAACCATCACCGCCTAAAGAACGATCCCATGGTGGTGGACCTTGCCAATCATCCACATCATTTATTTGCCTTTCTTTGGATATCAGCTCAGCACAAGACTGTCTTTTATTTTTATTTTTGGATATTTTAGGCTTTGTATCTGATTCTTTCAACACGATTTTGTCACAATAATTTCTCACAATCTGCAAGAGGCTGTTATTCATCGGAATGGTATTTATAAATAACTCCCTCAATGTTACTTCCTCGGTAATGGCTTGAACATCCTCATTACAACCACTAGGTTCTTTCAGAACTTGAACATCCGATTTTGACAAATCGAGTTCTGAGACATTGTGAAACAAATTTCCTGCAATAACCCAACCAACAAAAGTACAAAGAATTACAAATCCGGGGATTTTTTTAAAGAACTTCTTTCATTTTAAGGTGACACGATACGAGTATAACAGCTACATGCTTTAACTTTAGAGTCATCAATACAACATTATAAAAAGCTACATGCTTAAGTTTTTATAGTCTTCCATAAACACATTATAAGATTTTATGCTATTATGTTAAAAGCACATAGCCATGTGGATCCGATCTGTCACAAACGAATATCATGGAATCATACATGCAATTGACTGGCACTTTTCACTTTAGTGTCACAGACTTAGCGTTTTAGTCCCAAATATAACTCAATTTGCGCAGCACTAAGGCAGATCCTTTAGCCTTAGCCAGCAGCCTTCCAGTGCAACCTCACAATGTCGACACAACTAGTGCCAACCCAGGTTGTGACATTTACTACTGCCCACTAGGCAACCCGGGCCACACCTATTTGAAGATACAACATTGGGAATAAAAGAACACTGAGAGACCAAATAAGTAAATAACTACTAAGTTTAAAAAAAAAAAAAAAAACCCTCTGGAGACCAAAAAATGTAAGCAAAATACTGAGTCGAAAAAAGAGCTCTCAATAAACCAAAGGAGTAAACAAGCATTAGTTAATTTTTAAGATGCTGATTAAAAGACGAGGTTCATCCTTTTTAGTCTCTATTTCCTTAACCTCTAAAATTCAAGAATATTCTATACATATCTAACATATTCTCTCACTCTAAATTACACCATCTCTATTAATATACAAGAAAAATTCCACCAATTTTAAGAACATTCCACACAATAAACTCATTAACATTCAAGCAAACACTAAGACCAATCGAGGGAGCTCTAGAGTCCAGAAGACTCCATCATATTCCAAGATGCTAAGACAAACTAGAGAACTCCAAACACTGTTCTTCCACAAGTGTCCCATGTAACATTCATATCAAAACTCTCTGCAACACAAGCCATGACATTAGGTGATAATAGAATAATAGATCCCAAGTTTGGCTCCACGATCTCCTCATTGTTATAGCATAATAACGGAATTGCAATTTTCTATGCTTTTACATTACCATTGGCAAACGCTACCAGAAACAAGGCCACACTTGAACATTCGAACAAACATATTCCATAATTTATCCATGACAGTTTTACCAGACATGCTTTATGACAGATTCAAAATATTATACTACACAAACCTTCACCGAGGACTTTGAGCAAGAAGACATTAAATATCTCAATCAAACAATATGCATCTATAGCTGCATAAGTCATTTGCTCTTCTGTAAGGGGGCGACTTGACCAATCACTGCATTGAAGCTCCTAGAAGAATATATAAACTCCTTCAAATTCTTGAAAATGTATTTATTCATGTGATCATTAAAAAAAGCCCATATCTCTAAAGGAGGAGACGTTCATCTACATAAATATATAAGAAAATAATAATAATAATAATAATAATAATAATAATAAAAAAACCTTTGAAAGAGAAACGCCAAGCATTTCCTTGCAAATCACCGCCAAACTCTTAGTTTCCTTTGATAATCTTCGTCCGAGTGGCTTGGGGTTTAGATGATAGTATATGCTTGAAATGTCCAGAAACGGCTCCACCTATTCCACATGAAGAAAAAAAAAATATAAAGTTATTCCATAAGAGGATACAAATAGTCAATCCTAACTAGTAACAATAATGCAGCTTAACATATTCTGTTCAACTAAAATTTTCAAGCATAATTGGAGTGTGGGCCGAAGAAAGCCATTGGCACATCGGAATCGTGTGAGAATAAATGGTTTCTCTTCACTAAAGGTAAAAGGATGGCGTCAGAAGGAATGAGTTATCTTCACTAAAATGGATAAGCCATCAAAACTGCTTATTCTTATTGCATTTCTTGGAGGGAAAGAAGGGCAATAAAGCACAACATCAGAGAGGGGAATGCCATCCAGGAGCAGATGGAAGAAGTGACTGGCAGAGCCAGTCTTTGTTATATGGGGGAAGCTGCCCCCATTTCCAATTTAAAATGTACCAAATTTGCACTAGTAAATTTTGAGGAATTGCTTGTTACCATAAAAATCATATTTTATCCCCCCTCCCCTTTGTACTAAAGAAAAAAAATAGCACTATGTTATATTTTGTCCCCCTTTAAACTAAAAATTTATGTTTTCCATAATCAAAATAATATTGAAGCGTTTAGGAAAAATTCTGGCTCCCCCAAGCTTAGCATAATACTGTTGAGAATTGTTATTTACCCCCGCAAGTTTACTTAATACCCCCGAATTATTATTTTCGAAAAAATGTCATTAATTGAAATGACTTGATTACCCTTTAAGTAAAGTTGATGTACACCCGCAATTGAATTTCTTCGTATCCCTTGTCTGTCTACTAAATACACCCGCAAACTTCATTAAATTTTCATCCGAAGTTGAATCGTCCCCAACACAAAAATTCTATATCACCGTCCTCTTTTGAACTTCTAGAGCACGAACAAGAATCATAAACTGATTCCTGTGCATATCCCGGCATTAAAGAAGCCTTGGGGCATTCAATAATCTGCCCACAACATTCCATTGAATAATCAGGCAAACCATACACTGCTAGAGCCTCAACTATACTGGGGGTATTCCCAGCTTGAAAATTTTGGAAATTACGAGTGGATTTTGATCTTACAGAATTTACCCTTAGATGATCCTGAAGGTGTTGTAGGAACTTCTCACCTACACTACCAATTCCACCACCATGGTGGTTTCCGGTAATGATGTTATGCTGCATCTTCCCCACTTTCAAACAAACTCAAATTTTACGGGTGTATTTAGTAGACAGACAAGTAATACGAAGAAATTCAATTGCGGGTGTACAACAACTTTAATTAAAGGGCAACTTTACTTAAAAGGGTAATCGAGTCATTTCAATTAATGGCATTTTTTTGAAAATAATAATGCGGGGGTATTAAGTAAACTTGCGAGGGGAATAACAATTCTCAATACTGTTCTTTTCAAGTAGACTTACACCTTACAATTTAGTCCACAAATGAAAAGGAAACCATTCACACTTCAAAATTGCCTGTCTTCAAGACACAATCATCATCCTGCTTCCTCTAGACTCGATTAAACAAACATGGCATCTTTCTCAAATTCATTTCGTCCACTTCCAGATAAAGAGTTGATAAATGTTACTTTTTGAAATCATTTTGGACATTTCTAAATAACGAGTTGATAATTAGCTACTTTTCGGAATCATTTTGACCAATAACTTTGTACAGTACATCTTCATTCCTTAGTAATGATAACAATCTTACCCGGTAAAGGCCAGAACAGCATCCTTGCGTCAGGAACGTAGAAGACAGATATGCCAAATCCTGTTTAAATCTAAACCCTAGCTTTAAAATATCAGGCGATTCGAACATTTGCCTCAAGAGCTCATAGATTGAAGGCAAATGGATCGCCGACAGGTCGAGCAGGAAAACAACCTCGTCGGCGACGGCGTCCTGGTTTGACTCGTCGGCATTGAGTAGGCAGGCGATTTGGAGGAGGGAGACGGTGGGGAAAGTGGACTGGTGAGTTCGAATGGGTTTCCATTCGGCGTCAAGTCCGATGACGGAGGTACGACTCAGCGTCGAATTCAGGTGATCGAACTCGGGCGAGTCGATGGAGGAGACGAAATTGATGTTGAGTGGCTTCCGGTAAATTTGGGCGGGTTCCATTTCTGACTGTTGGGGTGGACCGGGAATGGGGTTCATTCGGCCCTTCCGACATTCCCGCAACATAACATGCTTTGCCCATATGGGCCTAAATGGGCTTTAAAAAAATACTCCCTCCGTCCTCAGCTCAAGAGATTCTACTTTTTTTTTGGTGTCAAGCAGTTCCTTTCCTTAAATGGAAAGTTTTTCATATATTTATACCCTTATCATCTCCATATATTTACAAAAAAAACCATTACTATTCCTCTCACTCATTCTCTCTCCTATTAAATATTATTAACTTTTACATTCTCTCTCTTATTTCCTACCACACATTTAACTTTTACATTCTCTCTCATATTCCCTACCACACATTTAACTTTTACATTCTCTCTCCTAAAATTTTCTACCCACTTTAAAAAAAAATCTTAAGAAGCGTGAAATTCCCCCCGAGGACCCTTGGTCCGGAACGGAGGGAGTAGTTCATAATAAAACCCCGTACGACCCGAGTACGACCAAAGAATAAATATAGCATTTGATAAATCAATTAAATTAAATTTTAACCAATACTCCCTCCGTTCCAAAGAAAGCTTCCCACTTTTTGACATGCACTCAAACTAAGAAAATAGGTGGAAAGAAAAAATGCTGTGAGAGTAATTTGAAAATAGGAGAGAGAATGAGTGGAGGGAATAGTAAATTATAATGGTGTTGTGAGTATTAAAATAATGTAGGAGAGAGAATGAGTGAAGGAAATAGTAAAGATTCTTTGCCAAAAGAGAAAAGTGAAAATTTTTAACGGGACACCCAAAATGGTAAAATGGGAAGCTTCTACTGAAACGGAGGGAATATTTATTAAGTGAAATAATGTATTTTCATAAAAATTAAATGTAATTATTAATAATGTTTCTATTGATATACCATTAATCATTTTCATAATAAAATGAAGATAATCAATTGTTTTTATAATTTTTTTGTCAACGCTTAAATAGTTTGATCAAATATGACATTTATTACGAAGCACAAGTTTAAATAGTTTGATCAAATATGACATTTATTTAAGTTGTCAATACGGCTGGTGGGGCGGGGCGGGCTAGCCCAATTTTTGGTGGGCTAGAAATACGTCATCTCAACATAACCCACCTTGGTTTTGCAGGTCAATGAAATAAGTGAAATTTGAGTTTGAATTGTGCTTAAATAAACTGATAAAAAAAATTAAAATCATAATAGTCAAACAAATACAAACTGTCAAACGCAATAACATCTCAAAAGATACAAAAAATCATAACAGTCAAACAAACGTAAAGTAAGATTTATATGAATATAAACTAATTTTCAAGCATCATGGAGGCAAAACAAGTAAAATTTACGCAAATTATTACAAATAAAGATAGGTAAATCATGATCCTAGAAATAAAGATTAATATCTATAAGAATGGAAAGAGATAAATGTATGTGGATCGTAGACAGTAACGACAACAAATTAGTGGTTGTGTTAGAGTGCATCGGCGACTATGGAAACGGCGACGAGGGCGGCGGCGTCTCATTAGGTTTTCCCCGTAATTTGTTCTCTATTTCTCTTGAGTCTCTCACTTTACGATTCTGAGTCCACAAGGTCGATATAAAACTAGAATTTCCGCTTAAAATGACGTCATTTGTGGCAAAAAAAATATATACTCCCTCCGTCTCAGGAATTTATAGACTTTTGGGTTTTGCACGGGAATTAAGGAGGAATTATTATATTGAAAATGTTGTGAGTGTGAAAATAAAATAGGAGAGAGAATGAGTGGAGAGAATAGTAAATTATAATGGTGATGTGAGTATTAAAATAATGTAGGAGAGAGAATGAGTGGAGGAAATAGTAAAAATTCCTTTTCCATTTTAGGAAAGTATATATTATTGTGGGACGCCCAAAAAGAAAAGTTTATATATTATCATGGGACGGAGGGTGATATATATATATATATATATAATAATATAATGGGTTGGCCCACCGCGAACCCGTTATGGCCCGCACAAGTATGGGTCAGCTTGATTTGGCCACTTTTATTTCGGTTAGTAATTTTAAAACCCAACCCATAATTATAACAGGGCAGGGCGGGTTGTCCCGACGGGCCCATCTCAAATTGACGGGCCCATCTCAAATTGACGGCTCTACATTAATTATGAAGCTCAAATTGATGGCTCTATACTAATTATAGAAGAGAGTTACTATTTAAACCCCAAAAAACTATGAGTATACCCCATTACTAATATCACCCCAAATAAATTACACACACCCCTTTACTTTCCCTTTATACCCTTCCATTCACCCACCCACCCACACCCATTTCATTTACAGCCTAGAGAGAGAGAGAGAGAGAAGAAGAAGAAGACTTTTTCTCCTTCAACAACTCTTCTCAACCTCCTTCTAATCCTTCACCTTCATCTTCTTCCCACCAAGTTAACAAACTCTACAAAATCCTTGAATTCTCTCCCTTTTCTATCCAAACCCACTTCTTCAAACCAATCCCAACACCCAAATTAACTCTCAATTTCAAAACCCATTTCCCTTATTCCTCTCTCATTTCTGCCGATTCCTCTCTCATTTCTGTTGAGGTTTGCTTTGGGTCGGCGGCGGCTTGGGTCGGCCGGTACCGACCGACTCTGGGTAAATAGTCGGCCAGTACCGACCGACCCTTTGTTTAAAAAATCGGCCACTGCCTGCCGACTTTGGCCTAATTATTCTGTCATACCCGGCCGACTTTCACCTATAAAATCAACTGGTACTGGCCGACCCTTTATTTTTTTATTTGCTTTGTATTGACAAGAACAACAATTCCTCAAGTGGGTCGAAGAACAAAGTGGGACGGAGGGAGTATCACAAGTGAGCCACTTGGGTGTTGTGAACTCTTGGCAAGGCTGATCTATGAGACTAAGCATCTCTTCTATCCCCTTTTCTTCTTTTTAGTCATGAGATGACCTCAAATCCAGGTCAGTGACTAACCCAAGAGAACAGTGTCCGAACGTCCCACCATAGAAAATATATCCCTGAAAATTTCAAAAAAAATGTAAATGGTACTAATATTGCAGGGGTCGGCCGGTGGTGCTTCTCACAGAGAGTAGAAAGTCGGCCCCTGTTGGTCGACTTCTCTTCAAAGTAGTCGGCTGGAGGTGACCGACTATATTCCCAGAATCGGCCACTACATGCCGACCCATTCATTTTTCGTTTTTTTTTTTTTTTAAAAGGATTCATAGATGAAAAATAATGGTAAACTCAGTTTATATGACTATAATTTTTAACTATGTACATATAAATGAAACAATTAGAGAGGTTTTGTGAAAAAACAAGGGGTCGGCTGGAGGTGACCGACTTTTTGCCAAATAGTCGGCCGGGTATGGTGGTAAAATGTCCATGTAGTCGGCCGGGTATGGCTGCAAAATGTCTAGGAAGTCGGTCGATCTTGGACGACCTTTTGCCCGTAATCGGTCAAGTAATGACCGACTTTATGCCCGTAATCTACCGCCGACTATGAAAAATTTCGTTTTTGTTTTTTTTTTTAACTTACTGCATTAAAATGGAAAATATAATGATAGAGTAAAGAAACTTTCATTATTATTTGCTTGGATTGTCATTTCATCCATGATTCTTGCTTTTGATTTGAAGAAAATATGAAAATTTTTGTAATAAGAATTTTGAAGAGAGGGAGTAATGGCTGTAGAAGGAGGGGGGGCTGTAAATGAATGGAGGGGGTGGTAAGTGTGGTAAATTAATGGAAGAAGAATGGTAGATGAAATTTAATTGTAAGGGGGAAGATGAAAATAGGGATAAAGAAGTAATTAACCTCAATGGCATTTTTGCAATTTTTTCATTTGAGGTATACTCATATATTTTTTTGGGGTTTAAATAGTAACTATCTTATAGAACAGAAGGAACACAAAGGGTATATTGCTATCATGTTTTTTTAAAGTGGTGTTGTCCGTTCAGGCGGCCTGGCGGGGTAAGGTGGGCTTGACGGGCTTTGGGCTAGGGCTAGGGCCGGTGCCCAAGCAACGCCTGTATGGCATTTTCCTTCTCCTTTCTTTTGAGGGTTACTATATAAACCCCCAAAAGCTATGAGTAAACCCCAAATAAAACAATTGCAAAAATGCCATTGAGGTTAATTACTTCTTTACCCTTATTTTTCATCTTCCCCTATTCCTCCATTAACTTTCACCCAAGCAAATAATAATGTAATTTTCTTTACACTATCTCTTTATTTACATTTTAATACATTTAGTTAAAAAAAAAAATATGATTTTTGATGGGGTCGGCCAGTAGTGGCCGATTCTGGGCTTAAAGTCGGTCACCTCTGGCCGACTCTGGGTAAGAATACATCCACACCCGGCCGACTATATTCAATATTTACCGCCATACCCGGCCGACTTTAAGAACAAATTTTCACCACTGTTGGCCGACTTTTTTAAATTTTTCCGCCACACCCGGCCGACTTTGTAGCAAAAAATAAAGGATTCTCAATGGCATAGCTCACGCAACAAAAACAAAATTCAGGAAGAAGACCAAGCAGATCGTTTTCTTAGCATAGCTCACGCAACAAATCGAACACGTTGCTTCAAACATCTTGGATTCTCAAACTGCAATGTTTATTTCATGAATTGGGTGGAATTGTGTACGAAAGATACTACTCAACAAAAATGAAACTGCTGTATATAAGGAAAAAGGCCAAAAAGATAAGTTTCTTAGCAAAAAAATTATCAGAATCAAACACCCATCTTAATTCACCGAAGCAGATAGACAAACGAAAACTCGGAAACCTTTCCATAATCACCGAAGCAGATAGACAAATGAAAACTCGGAAACCTTTCCATAATCACCAAAGATTCATAATTCATCAATCAAAAACATAATAAGAAATAAATTGAAGTAAACAAGTAAATGAAGAAACTCTTCTTACCCAGAGTCGGCCGGGTATGACGGAATAATTAGGCCAAAGTCGGCAGGCAGTGGCCGATTTTTTAAACAAAGGGTCGTCCAGGAGTGATCGAAAAATTACCCAGAGTCGGTCGGTACTGGCCGACTATTTACCCGTAGTCGGTCTGCAGGCCGACCCAAGCCGCCGACCCACATACAGTCTCCCAGGGAAATGGCTTTTGAAATTGAGAGTTAATTTGGGTGTTGGGATTGGTTTGAAGAAGTGGGTTTGGATAGAAAAGACGATTGGGGAGGGGAGCTCTTGTAATTTCCGTTTAGAGAGAGAGAAGTGAGAGAGAGAGAATCTGTATTGCTTAGAGAGAAAGAAAGAGCGTTTTTCCTTCTCTGTGATGAAGGTTGATTGAGCTCGTCGCCGGCAAATGGGTTAGTGAAGAAGACGATTGAGCAATGGGGATGCTGTGAGAACCGAGTAGAGAGAGAAAGGTTGGATTGCGTTTAGAGAGAGAGAGTCTCACTCTCTCTCTCTGCTGTAAATGAAATGGGGTGTGGGTGGGTGGGTGAATGGAAGGGTATAAGGGGAAAGATGGGGGTTTATTTACATTTATTTGGGGTGTTTTTAGAAATGGGGTTTACTCATAGGATTTTGGGGTTTATTTAGTAACCCTCTTTCTTTTTTGTTTGTTGTTATTTAAACCACGAGTTGGCGGATCAAACTGGGTCGGACTTGACGGGCTTAAACTATACACGGACCGGTTCGGGCCCACAAAATGGGAGGATCTTTCCGCCCGGATAGAGGAATATGATTTCCCAGTAAATTAAATAGTACTACCTCCGTCCCGGCCGAAGTGTCCCAATTTTCTATTTTGAGCGTTCCATTTAAAATGTCTCATACCCAAAAAAGTCCCAATTTTCTATTTTGAGCGTTCCATTTAAAATGTCTCATACCCAAAAAAGGAAAGTTTTTTCACTATTCTACCCACTCATTCTCTCTCCTACTTTACTTTTACACTCACAACATTCTCTCTCCTAACTATTCCTCTCACTCATTCTCTCTCCTATTTAATTTTTCATACTCACAACATTTAAACTTTTCTCTTTCTTACATCACTTTCCTTAATTCCCGCACCGAACCCATTTTGGGACACTTCGGCTTCGGCTGGGACGGAGGGAGTACATGATATGCAGAAGCAGTTGGGGACAAAGAAATCTACAAACCTGAAATGGGAGTAAAACATATTCAAATGTTGTCGTTTAATTTAACAAGGATTACAGCAAAACACCAAGGATCCAAAGGACCCAAAATAATATACTGTTCTTCCGTTCATGTCAAATCAAGTTGACCAATAAAATCAATTTGTGACTAAAAGAATGGATGGAGTACAACAATACCTCGGGAAGAAATGGTCCCCGCGATTTACCTCCCCCAGCACTCTGAGGGGCCGGAGGCCGGGGGTCCAGGATTAGTCTGGCGTAAGTTGGGAAACTGGGTATCAAAAAAAAAAGTGGAAAAAGCAGATGCAAAAGACAAGACTCTAGAAGTAGTCGAAAAATTAGAGCCCCACCCTGGCCAACCACATATAATCCAACCTCTGGTCCCCTTTATCATCGACATACAGATACTGCAAAAAATGAACAAAAGCTTGTTAGAAATCATATAATTTCTGCTTCAGCAATATGTTGAGTCTACTTGAAATGGAAAATATACTTCTTGTGTTCTAAAATAGATGTCTATTTTAACTTTATTGTTCAATATGATTTAACTTTAAAAACGAATTTATGAAAGAAAAAAATGATGCACAACTAACAATGTATACAAGTCTACGGGAATATGAATCGCAGACAAGTGCTTGATTTCAAATAACATTAGTCATTTCGTTTGCATGTCAAAAAAGAAAGGAAACCATCAAAACATAGGGGTCTTTGTCTGTCATGCCATGTCTAAAACCTCAATGCTACAGTCTCCTCGCTAATCAACTACTCCCTAGGTCCCGGAAAAATAGTCCCGTTTGATTTTTGATGGTCAACACAAGTGAACTTTGATCAAACATTAACGTCAATCAAATCAAATCATCCCAATGAAACTTTAAAAAGTGTTGTTAATGATTTATCAATTACTTCCTCGGTCCCTAAATAAATCTGCAAACTTCATTTTGAGGGACATTTGCAAAAATGTTGAACTTAATCCTTTTTAGTAACATAAATACATAAAAACCCTCAATTGTTTCACTATATTGCATCAAAAATCTAAGAGCGAATTAGAACTTGTTGTAAGATGATGGAGAATTTAGTAACGTCCCCAAATTTTGGACGTTCATTTTGGAACAAAACTTTTGCAAATTTGGACATTCATTTATCCACTAGGATAGTTAGATTGACATTAATATTTTGTCAAAGTTCACTTAAGTTGACGATGAAACACCAAACGAGACTATCTTTTTGGGACGGGGTGAGTATTAAAGAAATAATACCAACCCGCCCCCAGTTTTAGAAAAATCCATACGATGTTTTGCTTCGCGGTCATGAATCTAAAAACAATTAGAGTGTTCAGACTTATACTGGACCGGTAGTAGACTATACCGGAGGTTTCGACTTAAAAACCAATTGGTGCTAAATAGAGTAGCCCTCAAGTTTATGTACCTGATGGATGTGGTTTTACCCATCCAAAAGATATGTTCCTAAGCCTATTTTCTGTTCGAATCCTTGGGAATTTAATGTATTTTTGAGTGTTTTGATAGTCCACGAAGGCCAGGTCAAAGCTGAGTCAAAATGGGGCAATTCTGCATTTGGCACGAGTGGAGCACGACTGAAGAAGAGTGGAGCACGACTTGGGAACGAATGGAGTCAAGTTAATTCCAAGTAATTACTCAGAACGAGTGGGCATTAGTGGCACGACTCGTTCTCACGAGTGGAGTTCATGTATGACTACAGCCAAGCTACTCAGAACGACTTGGAGAAGTGCAGCACGAGTCGTTTTCACTTGGGGCCCGAAGGGCACGACTCGTGCTAATTAGCACGACTCGTGCCGCATGCGCGTATTCTGACGTCAGTACGGATTTTGGAGCAGATTTAGATGAATCTTTTTAATTCCCTTTCCTAGTTGATTAAGGATTGCATTAAGGAGTATATATACTCCCATTATTATCATTATTAGGGACCTTTTGTCATATATTCTTGCCTAGGGTTTGAAGATTGGAGAGTTTTATTTTCAAGGTTTTTGCAAGGATTTCGTGTTTGATGTATTGTTGTTATTCATATTTTGTGATGTCAATCCGAATATGAGTAGCTAATTTTTTAGTAGTTCACGGATTGGTGTAGCCCGTATTTGAACTTTATGTTATATATTTAACTTTTATTTAATTGTGGAGTTAGTTCATCCTAGTATTCTTAATTTTTATATTTGGTACAAGTCCTGCACTTGCGTGGGGAATTGTGCATGAACACTATTAGGATGATTAGACTTGATTGAGGATCTTGCGTGAATTGATTGAGTCTAGGCTTCATTAATTCTTTGATGCTTAATGAATTGAGTTGTTATCAATTTGATCTTGCGTGATAATTGATAATTATTCAATAGACGAATTGTAATCCGGCAATCGAACCGTTCCAATTCTTACAAAAGCGAAGAAGCCCTAAATTCCAATTAATATTTTATCATTCAAAAAGCATAAAGGGATAATATGTGGTGAACCTAATCCGTGGGCTATTTGTTAAATCTTTGAATTTTATTCTGCGAGCTTGCTTATTTATTACTTTAGTTGTTTAATTGTTTTAATTTTCTTTCGTTGTTTAATTTTTAATAAACCAAATCAAAACCCATCTTGTTACTTTAAGCATTAATTAAATTTTACTTGTTAAAACCAACGAGTCTCTGTGGTTCGACCCCTGCTCGTGCATATTACTACACCGGTAGTGAGTACACTTGCTCGGATTTTATTACTAGAGGAATTTTTCTCCATCAAGTTTTTGGCGCCGTTGCCGGGGACTTGTTGTGATTTTTAACAAGTTTATTTAATCGGTGCATGTTTGGTCGCCGGTCATTGGATCCTAATTTGGTTCCTTTGAACGACGATATAGACAGAATTGAGAGAGGCATTCCCTCTACTCAAGTGAGTGAAACTGAATCTGATACTTCTGTCACCGGGACAGAAGAAGAATTAAGTGAGTTGGAAACTTCTTCCACCGAGGAAGAAGGAGAATTTAATTTTGTGATGGCGGACCAAGTCATGAATACATTTGCTAGGCCAAGAGTCGACACATCGGTGTCGTGCATAGTGTTGCCCGACGCAAAGACTAGCTTATGAGATCAAAGGCCAATATTTTAACATGATTCCTAATTTTTATGGTCTTGCAGGTGAGGATGCGTTAGCGTTTTGAGAGAATTTATGTCTACCTTGAGTGGGTTCCCTACAAAAGAGGGTGTTACCTCTGAGCACTTCGAGACCGAAGTGTTTCCCTTATGCATTAAAAGACAAAGCCAAAACTTGGCTATTGTTACTTCCTTCCAGAGCATCACTACTTGGGATGCTTTACATGATGTTTTTCTCACTAAGTTTTACCCTTATGATGCATTGACAAATTTTAGGGTGAAAATTATGGGATTTGCTCAGAGGCGGGGAAGCCTTCCACGATGCATGGGATAGGTTTAAAATGTTGCAAATTCAGTGCCCCCACCATAACTTCTCTGCTTCTATGCTGCATCAAACTTTCTATGGGGCTTTATCCCCTGAATACCAATCAATGGTAGATAATGCAGCAGGAGGTAGTTTGGGAAGTAAGACCGTCCAGCAATGCCAAGAATCGTTGAGATGTTGAGTGCTAACTCTCAACAAAAGGGATCTAGGGGGCAATAAGGGAGTGAATGAGGTAGGGCTAAACAAAGAAATGGCCAAGCAGTTTGCATTATTGAACCAAAGATTTGATAAGTTAGCTATGCAAAATGCTTCTTCTTCTGCTATGCCTTCTACTGCTCATCTTGTAAATGATTTTTGTGCTAATTGTGGTCCTAACACTCATGCTACTAATGTGTGTCCAAGTGGTTTGCTGTTTAACCCTGAACAGGCACATGCAATGCAAGGATTTGGCCAGCGGTTCCCTCAAAACAATAATCCGTATTCAAACACATACAACCCGGGGTGGAGGCAACACCCAAATTTTTCATGGGGAGGCAATCAAGAACAAAATAAGCCTCTCCATCCTCAACCTCCACCGGACAAGATGAGCGTAAAAGGGAACCGTGGGAAGTGGCCATAGAGAAATTGCAAGCCGAAAATAATCAATTGAGGGCGGAAAATCAACAAGCTTCCAAGAACCATGAAGCTGCAATTCAGAAGTTGGAGACTCAAATTGGGCAATTAGCAACCGCCCTACAAGGCCATAAGTCTGGGACTTTTCCGAGCCAACCACATCAAGCAAACGCCATTATCACTCTTCGAAATGGCAAACAGGTAGGTAGTGAGGTAATATCTCCTTCATCTTCTTCTCCCCCTCCTGTTGTAGATAAGAATGCTAATGTGGATAATGATGATGTGGGTTGTGATAAGAGTACAAGTGACATGGGGGAAAATTCTAAAGTTGAATCTCCGCCCCCCATGCCATATGTACCTCCCGTACCATTTCCTGGAAGGTTTTTAAAACATAAATTGGATAAGCAGATGTCGGAATTGATGAACATGTTTTCTAAGGTGAACATCAATATCCCTTTACTCAATGTGATCAAAAATATTCCTGCTTATTCCAAATTTTTCAAAGAATTAAATTCCAAGAAACATAGGTATGGGACAAATGAGAGAGTAGTGATGAGTGAAAATGCTAGCGCAGCTGTACAACATAGTCTTCCACCCAAATTGAAAGACCCCTAAGTTTTCTCGATTTCTATTACTATGGGGAGTCAAAGAGGGTACAAGCTATGTTGGATCTTGGGCCAAAGACATTAATTTGTTGCCTTATTATGTGTATGAGGAGTTGGGCTTACCCGAATTAAAACCCACTACAATGGCCCTACAACTTGCGGATCGGTCCATTAAAAGACCTGTGGGCATTGTGGAGGATGTTTTAGTTCAAGTAAATTCAATCATTGTGCCTGTTGATTTTGTGGTGCTTGAAATGCCACGAGGTGAAGGAAGTCGCCGGGATTCACCCATATTACTTGGGAGACCCTTCATGGCGACGACCAACACCATTATTAATGTGAGGAATGGCAAACTGTCTATGACAGTGGCGGGTGAGAAAATTGAAATTTCTGTGTTTGATGCCATGAAACATCCGAGCGATGATAGAGAGGTGTGTTCATATGTTGATAATTGTGAAGCTTTGTCAAATGACGGTGAGAATTCTAGGGATAGTGCGGGTTCCCACTTGTGTGCCATGAAAACTAAGGCCGACAATCTTGGTTCTTGTGATGGCCCGTATCACCCCCTAGACCGACCCCAAAAGGGGCCTGTCTCCGTTAAAATCATTCTTTCCGCTTAAGTCTACCAATATTGTTTTATGTGATAAAATGGAAGAGTGTTGCTCTCTTGATATTTCTGATGCTTCGTCTGTCAAGATGCATGTTCAGGATGCTTGCAATGTTGTGAAGGAAAAGGAGGTGCTCGATTCTGATAAGAATAAGGCACCAAATGAGTTTGGGGGAGAGGCTCCCAAGAAAAAGAAATTGAAGAAAAAGAAGAAAAGCAAGAAAAAGGTGAGAAAAATGCCTTGGGTTCCACCTGAGTTTGTAGCAAAGTGGAGAATTTTTGTGGAAGGCGTGGGCATTTGTGCCCGAGAAGTTGCGAAGTGGGCCAAAGGAAGGAAAGCTAAAGCCAAAATGAATGTGGTCACATCAAATCCCATTTAGTTGGGAGCAATGGTCGGGCTAACGACCTTAAACAAATGCGCTAATTGGGAGGCAACCCAAGTAGGTACAATTTTATTGCTTTAGTTATTTGTTTTGTGTGTCATATTGTCCTTTGAACCCGAGGCATGTTTTTGCCCTCTTTGCTATGAGGACATAGCATGTTTTGAGTTTGGGGGTAGATATCTTTCTGAGTTTGTGGGTTTATAGGGGAGTGTATATAGTGTCACCCTCAAAAAAAAATAGAAAAATTTAAAATTTAAAAATTTTTGTTCTCTTTTTATGTTTGGAAGTTGGCCAACGTCCGTGATGATTTGAGGGATTTTGATTGAGTTTTGCTAGCTTGTGCCAATTTGAATGTGTTAATTAGAATTGCATTAATACATGTAAAACACAATTGCACCACCATTCACTTCCTTCTTATTTCTTGATCATGGTTATTAATTTAGGTGTCCTTTATGGGTTCACTTTGACATTCTCGGGGGTCCTAGAACATGATTGCATGCTTGTCAATAACAAATCAATAGATTACTTGGTGTTTATGGCTTATCTTTCTTTGGAAACCCTCTTGTAAGCCTTTGACTTTCTCGTCATTATCTATATATGAATTGTCACTTGATCCCTTGTTGAGCCTGTTTAGAAAGAATGGAACATCTAGACCACCATTCGCCTTCAATTGATGCCTAATCCCTAACCCTTGACACCTAGAATAGGTTATCCCACCTTTACAAGAATGTGGAATTAGAAACGATCAGTTGGGGGTTACATAGGAAAACTACGGGAATGAGTGAGGAAGGTCGAAAGTTGGAAGCATGACTTGTATTGTAAAAAAGGGGGCAAGAAGAAAAATATATATATATATATATATATATATATATATATATATATATTTGTATATATAAAAATTGTTCAAGTGCAAAAAAAAAAAAAAAAAAAAAAAAAAAAAAAAATGCTTGCCCCTTAATGTTGGGAAGTATATTTGATTAGTGACCTATATTGAGTGAGGAATGCTCTCAACCCCAAGTGTATAAATAAAGTATGAACAAAGTTCTAGTTTGGGGGTTGAAGCATTGGGAAACAAAGGTGAGCGGAAAAGTTAAAAATTCGGGAAGGAGTATTGCAATGGAAGGTTTTTAATTTCACATTCTTGTGTTTGTATGTCTATTCCTTCATTTGTACCCGTGAGCCTAACCCCACATTTGTTGTGGACTTAACTTTGAGCCATATTTTTGTTCAATATTGAGTAATCGGGTTGGACAAGTGCGTAATCATGCATATGAGCATCCTTGTGTATGTAATTGTATTGTAATCAGTAATTTAGAGCATGTGTTAGTGATCCCATAAACAATCTTATCTTAGTGATCATGATCTCCCATATTTCATTCATCATTCAGGCCGAGGTGGAAAATTGTGGGTTAGATGCATTAATGTAATTGTAATTGCATATTCTTATTGGCACTTGGTTAGCATATTATGTGAGAATCTGAGACTTGCTTGCCGGCAACCTTGTCTATATTGAGAACATATCAAAAATATTTTGTGTTTATCATTTTTATTTGTTAAAATAGTTTTCTCTTTTGTTTAGTTTTGTTTTACTCGGGGACGAGCAAAAGGTAAGTTTGGGGTATTTGATGGATGTGGTTTTACCCATCCAAAAGATATGTTCCTAAGCCTATTTTCTGTTCGAATCCTTGGAAATTTAATGTATTTTTGAGTGTTTTGATAGTCCACGAAGGCCAGTCAAAGCCGAGTCAAAATGGGGCAATTTCGCATTTGGCACGAGTGGAGCACGACCGAAGAAGAGTGGAGCACGACTTGGGAACGAATTGAGTCAAGTTAATTCCAAGTAATTACTCAGAACGAGTGGGCATTAGTGGCACGACTCGTTCTCACGAGTGGAGTTCATGTATGACTACGCCCAAGCTACTCGTAACGACTTGGAGGGTGCACGAGTCGTTTTCACGACCGGATCGAAGGGCACGACTCGTGCTAATTAGCACGACTCGTGCCGCACGCGTATTCCGACGTCGCACGGATTTTGGAGCAGATTTAGATGAATCTTTTGAATTCCCTTTCCTAGTTGATTAAGGATTGCATTAAGGAGTATATATACTCCCATTATTATCATTATTAGGGACCTTTTGTCATATATTCTTGCCTAGGGTTTGAAGATTGGAGAGTTTTATTGTCAAGGTTTTTGCAAGTATTTCAGGTTTGATGTATTGTTGTTATTCATATTTTGTGATGTCAATCCGGAATATGAGTAGCTAATTTCTTAGTAGTTCACGGATTGGTGTAGCCCGTATTTGAACTTTATGTTATATATTTAACTTTTATTTAATTGTGGAGTTAGTTCATCCTAGTATTCTTAATTTTTATATTTGGTATAAGTCCTGCACTTGCGTGGGGAATTGTGCATGAACACTATTAGGATGATTAGACTTGATTGAGGATCTTGCGTGAATTGATTGAGTCTAGGCTTCATTAATTCTTTGATGCTTAATGAATTGAGTTGTTATCAATTTGATCTTGCGTGATAATTGATAATTATTCAATAGACGAATTGTAATCCGGCAATCGAACCGTTCCAATTCTTACAAAAGCGAAGAAGCCCTAAATTCCAATTAATATTTTATCATTCAAAAAGCATAAAGGGATAATATGTGGTGAACCTAATCCGTGGGCTATTTGTTAAATCTTTGAATTTTATTCTGCGAGCTTGCTTATTTATTACTTTAGTTGTTTAATTGTTTTAATCTTCTTTCATGCTTAGTTTTGATAAATCAACTCAAAAACCCCATTTTGTTATTTTAAGCATTAATTAAATTTACTTGTTAAAACCAACGAGTCTCTGTGGTTCGACCCCTGCTCGTGCATATTACTACATCGGTAGTGAGTACACTTGCTCGGTTTTTATTACTAGAGGAATTTTCTCCATCAAGTTTTTGGCGCCGTTGCCGGGGACTTGTGTGATTTTTAACAAGTTTATTTAATCGGTGCATGTTTGGTCGCCGGTCATTGGATCCGAATTTGGTTCCTTTGAACGACGATATAGACAGAATTGAGAGAGGCATTCCCTCTACTCAAGTGAGTGAAACTGAGTCGATACTTCGTCACCGGGACGTAAGAAGAATTAAGTGAGTTGGAAACTTCTTCCACCGAGGAAGAAGAAGAATTTAATTTTGTGATGGCGGACCAAGTCATGAATACATTTGCTAGGCCAAGAGTCGACACATCGGTGTCGTGCATAGTGTTGCCCGATGCAGCACTAGCTTATGAGATCAAAGGCCAATATTTTAACATGATTCCTAATTTTTATGGTCTTGCCGGTGAGGATGCGTTAGCGTTTTTGAGAGAATTTATGTCTACCTTGAGTGGGTTCCCTACAAAAGAGGGTGTTACCTCGGAGCACTTGAGACTCGAAGTGTTTCCCTTATGCATTAAAAGACAAAGCCAAAACTTGGCTATTGTTACTTCCTTCCAAAGAGCATCACTACTTGGGATGCTTTACATGATGTTTTTCTCACTAAGTTTTACCCTTATGATGCATTGACAAATTTTAGGGTGAAAATTATGGGATTTGCTCAGAAGCGGGAAGCCTTCCACGATGCATGGGATAGGTTTAAAATGTTGCAAATTCGGGCCCCCACCATAACTTCCCTCGCTTCTATGCCGCATCAAACTTTCTATGGGGCTTTATCCCCGAATACCAATCAATGGTAGATAATGCAAAGGAGGTAGTTTGGGAAGTAAGACCGTCCAAAGAATGCCAAGAATCGTTTGAGATGTTGAGTGCTAACTCTCAACAAAAGGGATCTAGGGAGGCAACAAGGGGAGTGAATGAGGTAGGGCTAAACAAAGAAATGGCCAAGCGCTTGCATTATTGAACCAAAGATTTGATAAGTTAGCTATGCAAAATGCTTCTTCTTCTACTATGCCTTCTACCGCTCATCTTGTAAATGATTTTTGTGCTAATTGTGGTCCTAACACTCATGCTACTAATGTGTGTCAAAGTGGTTTGCCGTTTAACCCCGAATGTGCACATGCAATGCAAGGATTTGGCCACGGTTCCTCAAAACAATAATCCGTATTCAAACACATACAACCCGTGGAGGCAACACCCAAATTTTTCATGGGGAGGCAATCAAGAACAAAATAAGCCTCTCCATCCTCAACCTCCACCGGACAAGATGAGCGTAAAAGGGAACCATGGGAAGTGGCCATGGAGAAATTGCAAGCCGAAAATAATCAATTGAGGGCGGAAAATCAACAAGCTTCCAAGAACCATGAAGCTGCAATTCAGAAGTTGGAGACTCAAATTGGGCAATTAGCAACCGCCCTACAAGGCCATAAGTCTGGGACTTTTCCGAGCCAACCACATCAAGCAAACGTCATTATCACTCTTCGAAATGGCAAACAGGTAGGTAGTGAGGTAATATCTCCTTCATCTTCTTCTCCCCCTCCTGTTGTAGATAAGAATGCTAATGTGGATAATGATGATGTGGGTTGTGATAAGAGTACAAGTGACATGGGGGAAAATTCTAAAGTTGAATCTCCGCCCCCCATGCCATATGTACCTCCCGTACCATTTCCTGGAAGGTTTTTAAAACATAAATTGGATAAGCAGATGTCGGAATTGATGAACATGTTTTCTAAGGTGAACATCAATATCCCTTTACTCAATGTGATCAAAAATATTCCTGCTTATTCCAAATTTTTCAAAGAATTAAATTCCAAGAAACATAGGTATGGGACAAATGAGAGAGTAGTGATGAGTGAAAATGCTAGCGCAGTGGTACAACATAGTCTTCCACCCAAATTGAAAGACCCCGGAAGTTTTCTGATTTCTATTACTATGGGGGAGTCAAAGAGGGTACAAGCTATGTTGGATCTTGGGGCCAGCATTAATTTGTTGCCTTATTATGTGTATGAGGAGTTGGGCTTACCCGAATTAAAACCCACTACAATGGCCCTACAACTTGCGGATCGGTCCATTAAAAGACCTGTGGGCATTGTGGAGGATGTTTTAGTTCAAGTAAATTCAATCATTGTGCCTGTTGATTTTGTGGTGCTTGAAATGCCACGAGGTGAAGGAAGTCGCCGGGATTCACCCATATTACTTGGGAGACCCTTCATGGCGACGACCAACACCATTATTAATGTGAGGAATGGCAAACTGTCTATGACAGTGGCGGGTGAGAAAATTGAAATTTCTGTGTTTGATGCCATGAAACATCCGAGTGATGATAGAGAGGTGTGTTCATATGTTGATAATTGTGAAGCTTTGTCAAATGACGGTGAGAATTCTAGGGATAGTGCGGGTTCCCACTTGTGTGCCATGAAAACTAAGGCCGACAATCTTGGTTCTTGTGATGGCCCGTATCACCCCCTAGACCGACCCCAAAAGGGGTCGGTGTCTCCGTTAAAATCATTCTTTCCGCTTAAGTCTACCAATATTGTTTTATGTGATAAAATGGAAGAGTGTTGCTCTCTTGATATTTCTGATGCTTCGTCTGTCAAGATGCATGTTCAGGATGCTTGCAATGTTGTGAAGGAAAAGGAGGTGCTCGATTCTGATAAGAATAAGGCACCAAATGAGTTTGGGGGAGAGGCTCCCAAGAAAAAGAAATTGAAGAAAAAGAAGAAAAGCAAGAAAAAGGTGAGAAAAATGCCTTGGGTTCCACCTGAGTTTGTAGCAAAGGGAGAATTTTTGTGGAAGGTGGTGGGCATTTGTGCCCGAGAAGTTGCGAAGTGGGCCAAAGGAAGAAAAGCTAAAGCCAAAATGAATGTGGTCACATCAAATCCCATTTAGTTGGGAGCAATGGTCGGGCTAACGACCTTAAACAAATGCGCTAATTGGGAGGCAACCCAAGTAGGTACAATTTTATTGCTTTAGTTATTTGTTTTGTGTGTCATATTGTCCTTTGAACCCGAGGCATGTTTTTGCCCTCTTTGCTATGAGGACATAGCATGTTTTGAGTTTGGGGGTAGATATCTCTCCGAGTTTGTGGGTTTATAGGGGAGTGTATATAGTGTCACCCTCCAAAAAAAATAGAAAAATTTAAAATTTAAAAATTTTTGTTCTCTTTTTATGTTTGGAAGTTGGCCAACGTCCGTGATGATTTGAGGGATTTTGATTGAGTTTTGCTAGCTTGTGCCAATTTGAATGTGTTAATTAGAATTGCATTAATACATGTAAAACACAATTGCACCACCATTCACTTCCTTCTTATTTCTTGATCATGGTTATTAATTTAGGTGTCCTTTATGGGTTCACTTTGACATTCTCGGGGGTCCTAGAACATGATTGCATGCTTGTCAATAACAAATCAATAGATTACTTGGTGTTTATGGCTTATCTTTCTTTGGAAACCCTCTTGTAAGCCTTTGACTTTCTCGTCATTATCTATATATGAATTGTCACTTGATCCCTTGTTGAGCCTGTTTAGAAAGAATGGAACATCTAGACCACCATTCGCCTTCAATTGATGCCTAATCCCTAACCCTTGACACCTAGAATAGGTTATCCCACCTTTACAAGAATGTGGAATTAGAAACGATCAGTTTGGGGGTTACATAGGAAAACTACGGGAATGAGTGAGGAAGGTCGAAAGTTGGAAGCATGACTTGTATTGTAAAAAAGGGGGCAAGAAGAAAAAATATATATATATATATATATATATATATATATATATATTTGTATATATAAAAATTGTTCAAGTTTAAAAAAAAAAAAAAAAAAAAAAAAAAAAAAATAAAAAAATGCTTGCCCCTTAATGTTGGGAAGTATATTTGATTAGTGACCTATATTGAGTGAGGGAATGCTCTCAACCCCAAGTGTATAAATAAAGTATGAACAAAGTTCTAGTTTGGGGGTTGAAGCATTGGGGAAACAAAGGTGAGCGGAAAAGTTAAAAATTCGGGAAGGAGTATTGCAATGGAAGGTTTTTAATTTCACATTCTTGTGTTTGTATGTCTATTCCTTCATTTGTACCCGTGAGCCTAACCCCACATTTGTTGTGGACTTAACTTTGAGCCATATTTTTGTTCAATATTGAGTAATCGGGTTGACAAGTGCGTAATCATGCATATGAGCATCCTTGTGTATGTAATTGTATTGTAATCTGTAATTTAGAGCATGTGTTAGTGATCCCATAAACAATCTTATCTTAGTGATCATGATCTCCCATATTTCATTCATCATTCAGGCCGAGGTGGAAAATTGTGGGTTAGATGCATTAATGTAATTGTAATTGCATATTCTTATTGGCACTTGGTTAGCATATTATGTGAGAATCTGAGACTTGCTTGGCCGGCAACCTTGTCTATATTGAGAACATATCAAAAATATTTTGTGTTTATCATTTTTATTTGTTAAAATAGTTTTCTCTTTTGTTTAGTTTTGTTTTACTCGGGGACGAGCAAAAGGTAAGTTTGGGGGTATTTGATGGATGTGGTTTTACCCATCCAAAAGATATGTTCCTAAGCCTATTTTCTGTTCGAATCCTTGGGAATTTAATGTATTTTTGAGTGTTTTGATAGTCCACGAAGGCCAGGTCAAAGCTGAGTCAAAATGGGGCAATTCTGCATTTGGCACGAGTGGAGCACGACTGAAGAAGAGTGGAGCACGACTTGGGAACGAATGGAGTCAAGTTAATTCCAAGTAATTACTCAGAACGAGTGGGCATTAGTGGCACGACTCGTTCTCACGAGTGGAGTTCATGTATGACTACAGCCAAGCTACTCAGAACGACTTGGAGGGTCTGGCACGAGTCGTTTTCACGACTGGGACTGAAGGGCACGACTCGTGCTAATTAGCACGACTCGTGCCAGTACGCGTATTCTGACGTCAGTACGGATTTTGGAGCAGATTTAGATGAATCTTTTTAATTCCCTTTCCTAGTTGATTAAGGATTGCATTAAGGAGTATATATACTCCCATTATTATCATTATTAGGGACCTTTTGTCATATATTCTTGCCTAGGGTTTGAAGATTGGAGAGTTTTATTTTCAAGGTTTTTGCAAGTATTTCAGGTTTGATGTATTGTTGTTATTCATATTTTGTGATGTCAATCCGGAATATGAGTAGCTAATTTTTTAGTAGTTCACGGATTGGTGTAGCCCGTATTTGAACTTTATGTTATATATTTAACTTTTATTTAATTGTGGAGTTAGTTCATCCTAGTATTCTTAATTTTTATATTTGGTACAAGTCCTGCACTTGCGTGGGGAATTGTGCATGAACACTATTAGGATGATTAGACTTGATTGAGGATCTTGCGTGAATTGATTGAGTCTAGGCTTCATTAATTCTTTGATGCTTAATGAATTGAGTTGTTATCAATTTGATCTTGCGTGATAATTGATAATTATTCAATAGACGAATTGTAATCCGGCAATCGAACCGTTCCAATTCTTACAAAAGCGAAGAAGCCCTAAATTCCAATTAATATTTTATCATTCAAAAAGCATAAAGGGATAATATGTGGTGAACCTAATCCGTGGGCTATTTGTTAAATCTTTGAATTTTATTCTGCGAGCTTGCTTATTTATTACTTTAGTTGTTTAATTGTTTTAATTTTCTTTCGTTGTTTAATTTTTAATAAACCAAATCAAAACCCATCTTGTTACTTTAAGCATTAATTAAATTTTACTTGTTAAAACCAACGAGTCTCTGTGGTTCGACCCCTGCTCGTGCATATTACTACACCGATAGTGAGTACACTTGCTCGGATTTTATTACTAGAGGAATTTTTCTCCATCAGTACCCGACCATGTTTATTTGTTTAGTAGACGTAGGACAATTTGCTCGCGTGTCAAAAAAGAAAGGAAACCATCAAAGCATAGGGGTCTTTGTCTGCCATGCCATGTCTAAAACCCAATGCTACTGTCTTCTAACCAATCAACTACTCCCTCGGTCTCGGAAGAATAGTCTTGTTTGATTTTTCATGGTCAAAACAAGTGAACTTTGACCAAACATTGATGTCAACCAATGAAATTCTAAAAATTGTTATTGATAAATCGCTAAATGATTTATCAATTACAATTTTTAGAATTCCACTAGAATAATTAGTTGACATTAATATTTGGTCAAAGTTCACTTGCGCTGACCATAAAAAATCAAATGAGACTATTTTCTTTTTGGACAGAGTAGTAAAGAGATAAGACCAACCCGCTTTTCCCAGGTTTCATAAAAACTCTAATCCCTATGTTGCTTTGCTTCCCAGTCATGGATCTAAAAACAATTACAGAGTTCAGGGCTTAGAATGGACCGGTAGTAGACTATGTTGGAGGTTCCAACTTAAAACCAATTGGTGCTAAATGGAGTACCATCAAGTTTATATACCGGACCATGTTTATTTGTTTAGTAGATGTCTGATATATTTTCTAACAATTTGTTTTGAAAAATTCATACCCTTTCGTAAAGGTCTCGGCAATTCCAGCACCAACAGACTATGCTATATCCTGTAGCTGCTTCTATAACCTCACTAGGTGTGAGCGGACAACACAACTTGAACCCTCTGTTGCATTTAGTGCACCTTGATATTTGATCCTTGCTTTTTTCCAACCCGAAATCTTTAAAAACCTGCAAATAAGACACTGTAACTTAACCTCCAAAGATAACTTGTGATTTTCTTGTCGTTATACTGCTTTAGGGCAAATAAATTAAAAATAATATGGAGAAGCTAAATAACTGAGTAATATTAAGTGGAGGATAATAGTTTCATTTGCTTCAAATCCAGTTACCAACTTCAACAATTACAGTACTTCACTCCATCTTCGAGCTAATTAGAATATACCTCTTTCAGCTGGTTTTTTTTGTTTAAATGGCTCTTCAATTTGTAGTAATTCGGACAAGCATGTGTCCCACCCTTGGCTGCCGTTAAGAGCACCCTCCCCTCTTCTTCAGCTTGTTTTATCAAGTCCACGGTACTAGAACTACATAACACTCAAATAAGGTGTTGATAGCTTTAGTTAGAAAACTACATATTCCCTCCGTACTATATTAAATTAAATGTCAACACTTTCCTTTTTAGTTTCTCCCAAAATAAATGTCAGTCTTTCTATAAAAGAAAACAATCTTAGTGCAAATTTACTATGGTACCAACAATATACAAACAAGTGAAGCACAATCTTTAAAAACATTGACAAGTCAAGTGCGACATTTATTTTAAGACGATGAGAGTATATAATACTATCATTATTTATCATTATTGTAACATGGCAATTTCTTAGCAAACCAACGAAAATAGAACCTTTCATATCCATCTCTCCATTCGGCTATCTTGGTATCGATCCCATCAACCCTCAATAGTCTGCCCAAGCCTACCAACTGAGTAATGGGCACAAATTAGCCTGATTAAACTGTAATTTACTTTTTATGACTCCATAGTAACCTTAGGTTAAAAAAATATATAAGATATGCTACCAATTACCATAGCATCACACAAAAACTTAGGCCGTCCGTCACCACCAAAGGAACAATCCCATGGGGGTCTAGATATCAGTTGAGCAGAAGACTGTCCTCCATTATTAATTCTGGATCTAGGCTGTCTGTCAGATTCTTTCAACACGATATTACCACTAATCTTTCCCTCACAGTCTCTCACAATCTGCAAGAGGTCGTCCATGGTTATGGTATTCATAGATGACTCTGAAAGTGGGAATCCTGGTTCAGCGACGTAGTAAGACAGACCTCCTACAATGACTCAACCAAATAAGTACAAAGATCACAAGTCCGGGGAAGAAAATTTATTACCAACTTTATAAGAACAAGGTATTACTAATGATCGCAAGCTTTAAGCTTAAAGACATTTTCATAAGAAACACCGGAGGAGGATTGTAGCATTAGATCACCTATGTACACGATGAAACTTGTATAGAAATTTTGACTATGATAAATATTGTTATGTACGTAGCATGTGTCATGTAACAATGTTTTTTTTTCTTTACTTTCTATCACATTAAAGCTTCATAATGTACAGTCCATTCCATATTTGTTTTGCTACACATGCTTTATGAGAAGATAAAAAAGTTATGCAAACCTTTATTAAGGAATTTGCGACAGTAAACATCAAGTATCTCAATCAAGCAATGTGCGTCTATAGCTGCATATTCCATTAGCTCCTTCTTAAGAGGGCGCTCTGACCAATCTATTTGTTGATATTCCTACAAAAAAATTTACAGCATAAATATCCAATATCTCTATACATGGGGGAGGGTCTAATCTATATTCTCAAATACAAAAAGGATAATGGAGTAATGAACACAAACCTTTGAAAGAGGACAGCCAAGAATGTACACGCAAATCTCAGTCAACTTCTTGCGTTCCTTTGCTGGTGTTATTTGTTGCATGGCAAGTATCTTATTGTATATATCAAAAATATCCAAATACCGATCCACCTGCCCCAAGCAAAGCATAAAAACTAATTATTTCAAAAGAGAGGACCTAAATGGTAACTACCAATAATATGCAGCTTACAGATATGTCCCAAGTAAAACTGGTAGTAGTATTAAGACAACAAATTGTCAAGTCTTATATTCACAAATAAATCAACTACAAATGCAGTCTGAATTGGAGGTACATGTGAATAGCCGGAGGAGGGGATTCTCTTCACTAGAATGGTAAGAATTAACAAAGATAGGGGAACACCATATACGAGCAGGTGAAAGACGGGGAACAAAATTTAGCTGCAGATTGTAAACTGAACTAAGTTTAGCATAATACGGCTCCTTTCAAACAAGATATCAACTTACAATGTAGTTACCTCGCAAAAAAACATCTTACATCAATGTCACTGTCTACTTAAAAGACTTTTCATATCAAATGATAAACTTTTCAAGGTCACATACAATACTTTATTTGTTAAAGTAAACAACCAAACAATCATCTTTTGGATTGGATAAATGATGTCTTCAAGCATATAGGTCAGTTACAAGGCAAGACATATGATCATATAATTAATTTATATTGCAAAAGCAAGAAAAATGATTTTTAAAAAAAAATAGTTCCCATTGCAAATTCACTAGTATTTGAACACCAAAGACTGACAGGAAAAACACTCTCAAAAGCAAAAAGTTTTCTGCATATACTCATGCAGAGATTAATGATATAGTATAGTCTGTACCTGATAAAAGATCCATGTTTTGACCTTGCGAGTCATTTCAACCATTTCTACATAAAGATTTGATCATTATCTACCAATGTCCCCCAAAAAAGATAGTCTGTTTTTATCTAAGTGTGCAGTTTAGATCATTTTTTAATACTCCTCATCCCAAAAATAAATGTCGCACACAATAAGTATCACTTTTCTAAATTAAAACAACAGCAACAATAAAGACTTAGTACCAATATGATTTGGGGTCGGCTTACGTGAATTGTAGTATGAAATGCTCAATTTAAAAAAAAAAAAAAAAAAAACTTACTTGATCGAAGCCAGAAGTCCAGCCCTGCAACTTGAAATGAGACTGAAACGTATACGATATGTATTTAAAGTCTTGTTTGAATCCAAACCCTAGCTTCACAATATTTGGCGATTTAAACATGTATCTCAATAGCTCGTGGATCTCAGAGATTGAAGAATAATCGAGCTGCCACTGCCATAGGTCAAGCAGGAAAACAACCGGGGAGCCGGTGTTGGGTAGACAGGCGATTTGGAGGACACAGACATGGGGGAATTCGGATTGGCGAGGTTCATCGGACTTCCCTTCAGCGTCGAGCCCGACCAAGGAGGCTTTGGGTTCGGAAGTTTTCTGGGGCTTCCCTTCGGCGTCGATTCCAACCGCAGAGGTTTTGGGTTTGGAAGTTTTCTGGGGCCTCCACTCGGCGTCGAGACCGACCACCGAGGTTTCTCTCAGTATGGTTCTCAGCCTTTCGAAAGCCGGCGTGCCGATGGAAGATATTAAAATGATATCGATCACCTTCCCGTTGTATTTGACCTGTTCCATCGATTCCGACAAGAATCAGAAACAGGACCGACAAACAGAACAGAGATTCGATTCTGGCAACGGTTACGCGGTAACTAAGCTTTCACTGGGTTTAGGGTTTTGTGGGCTGCTAGCCTGCTACTCAAAAAAGAGAAAATTATCTCATGAGAATTGTTATTCACCCCGCAAATTTACTAAGCTTTTACGCAAGTTTACTTAATATCCTCGCATTACTAAGTTTACTTCTAAAAATTAAACTACACCCCTATTATTACTGTTATACCCTTTAAAACTCTTCTTGAAGCTCAATTGCTGCGACCAAGTGATCCCATTAATGGGGTTCATAGCAACCTTTTGAGATAGGTTTTTCGGCGGACAAATTTCGCAAATCAATCTTTGACTGATCATATCTCACTCGTTTTTTAGTCAAATTAAACAAATAAACTGGCTATGAAAAGATCTCACAGAGAAGAACAAAACTCATGTTAACACTTTTCTTTAAATCTGACTTTAAAAGTGTCAAAAACAGCCATGAACATTCAAAAAAAACACAATTTTCAAAACTTAAAATTACAATAACTCGAGATTTACACAATAAAATTCAACGATTTTCGAATATGTCGTTCTACAAATCATAAGCTACGCAGGCATATATGAATTACACGAAATGAATCACAAATTGGTCATCAAATCATCAAACCCACTTGGTTCGATTTTGACCTAAAACTCAAAAACGAAAAACATGCAATTCAATCCATTCAATGGTGTGTGTTTGTGAATTTGTCCGATTGAAAACGAAAGAAATTTTTTGTTTATCAAAGGTTAATTGAAGATGGCGGTGAAGGAAGGTAAAGAGGCGACGGACCAACCCACCTAGAGTTTTGCCAAGTAAAGATTAATCCAATTTCTGTTGTTGTTTCTGGGTGTGGGGACTGCCTTTTCGATTCTTAGTATTTTTACGATCCGATACCTAGGCATTCAAAATGTTTTCCCTGTAATAAATGGTGTGTGTTTGAAGGTAATTCTTCATTGCGGGAGTAGGCGGTGGTGAGCGGTGGTGAGCGGTGGTGGACAACATATTAGTGAGGGTAATAAAGTCATTTCAATTAATGGCATTTTTTTTGAAAATAGTAATGCGGGGATATTAAGTAAATTTGTGGGGGCGAATAACAATTCTCTTATCTCATAATTTCTGAATAATATCATAATATCGATTTTACATTCTAGGACAAAGACATTTCTAATTTACATCTTAATCCTATTCCAAAAAATATATTACCATATAATCCCTCAACCAGCTAACCCTAAATAAACCCCGACCCCTCTCATCAAACGCACACTAATACACACCCACTCACGTCATCTCTCTCTCTCTACCCCCATCTCTCTGGTCACCTCCTCCCTTCCCGTCCGGCAATCCATCCCCTCCCCCACCTCTGGCCGTCCCTTCACTCTCCTCCTCCGATGACCCCTCAACTCTCCCTTCTCCGGTGACTCATCTCTCCCCGTTTTCGTCTAACTTCGACCACAGATGCTGGGATAAGTCAGAACTGGTAATCCCTCCCACCGGCGAACCCACCACACCGACCGTCTCCGTCTCTGTCTCTGGTAAGATTCCTCTCTCCCTCTACTTTCTATGCCATCACATCCGTCTATTTTCTTTCTTTCAAGATTCATATGTAATCAAGTGGGTTTCCTATTTATTTAAATCGTTTTCAATTTTCTGAATTGGAGTTCATTATTAGTTTCATTTTGGGGATTTTTACAATGGGAAAATAACCAAGGAAGAAGAAGAAACAAATAGTAACGAAATGGTATGTTTCGAATTTGAAGCAAAAAGCAGGCGAAAACAACCCTAAAGCATCTGATATGGACATGGTGGTATTCATTTCAATGGCGCGAGAACATAAAGATCAAGAAATTAGGTTGTTTCAGAAAAAGGGACTATGAAGGAGCCACGTTGAAATATGATAAAGCCCTCAAATTGATTCCTAGAAACCATATAGATGTGTCTTATTTTCACAGTAACATGGCTGCCTGCTATAAGCAAATGGGTATTACTGAATATCCTCGGGTGATCCATGAGTGTAATCTGGCGATCACACTGATGTATAGTAAGGCACTTTTGAAAGAAAGAAAGAAGGAGGTTTAAAGAAAGTATATGAGTCAAAGCTAAAATGCGCTGGGTTAGTGTTTTGAGAATTTGATTTAGTTCTATTTACATGTTTATGTTAAATTTTGTGCTATGTAAAGACAAATTTGGTAAAAAAAAAAAAAAGAAAGAAAGTTGTCCTTTCTTTCCCACTCAATGAAGAACAACTGTTAATTCCTACTAGAGTGGGGAGATATAGAGAGGTATTTTCAACATGAAAAAGAACTGGTATTAACTCAAAATTTAGCTTGATCCTTAGCAAACTTCAACAAAAAGCTCAAAATATAAGATCTGAGATTGTCACTATGTTGTACATTCTTTATCTCAAACACCCCCTTCATAATTCGAGTATGAAAGGCAATGAAAAATTCTTGTTGTCTGCCGTTTAAACACTTAGTTTTGCAACTATAACAAGACTATAGAAAATATTTTGGTTAAAAAGGAGCCAGGGCAAAGTTTTTTACAAAAAAAAAAAAAAAAGAAGTTCTTAGTAGTTTAGTTGAATTTTAAAATTTTGGATATGTTAAGGGTATGATTATTCACTTTGTATACGACTAAACTACAAAGATGCTTAAAATTTCTTATTATCCACTTTCTAAACACTAATGAGTAAGTTTTCATTTATTTGGTCTCCGGAGTTGGTGGTCGATTGAGTTGATCGTGTTCTCAGTAGTTTAGTTGACAACATAAAACTTACTGATAAGTTAAGTTCTCAGTTGTTTGGTCGCCGGAGTTGGTGATCGTCAGAGTTGATCGTGTAATTAGTAGATTAGTTGGCAGCTGAGAACTTATTGATAAGTTAAGTTCTCAGTTGTTTGGTCGCCGGAGTTGATCGTGTTCTTAGTAGTTTAGTTGACAACTGAGAACCTACTGATAAGTTAAGTTCCCAGTTATTTGGTCGCTGAAGTTGTTGATCGCCGGAGTTGATCGCCGGATTTGATCGTGTACTTAGTAGTTTAGTTGACAACTGAGAACTTACTGATAAGTTAAGTTCTCAGTTGTATGGTCGTCGGAGTTGATCGTATTCTTATTAGTTTAGTTGACAACTAAGAATTTACTGATAAGATAAGTTCTCAGCTATTTGGTCGTCGGAGTTGATCGTGTTCTTAGTAGTTCAGTTGTTTGGTTGCCGGAGTTGGTGATCGCCGAAATTAATCATGTTCTTAGTGTAGAGAACTGAGAACTTACTGATAAGTTAAGTTCTCAGTTGTTTGGTCGCCGGATAGGTCGTCGGAGTTGGTCGTCAAAGTTGGTGGTGTTGTTAGTAGTTTAGTTCACAACCGAGAACATACTGATAAGTTCTCAGTTGTTTGGTCGCCGGAGTTGGTGATCATCGGAGTTGATCGTGCTCTTAGTAGTTTAGTTGACAACTTAAAACTTACTGATAAGTTAAGTTCTCAGTTGTTTGGTCACCGGAGAGGTCGCTAGAGTTAATCGTGTTCTTATTAGTTTAGTTGACAACTGAGAACTTACTGATAAGTTAAGTTCTCAGTTGTTTGGTCATCGGAGTGTTCGCCGACGTAAAAAAAAAAAAAAAGGTCGCCGAAGTTGATGGTTGCCGGAGATGTTTACAGGAGAAGATGGGAAGGGGGTGACCTAAGGTGATAATGGTTAGAGATAAAGTAAATTGATAAAGAGGGTGAACTTAGTAAAATGATGGGAGGGCGTACCTATTAAGACAAGAATTATATAGTTAGATGAAATATTATTTATCTTGTGAGATAAAATTGATAAGTTTGAGAAATTATATGATAAATTCCCCAACTCAAAGCCTCTCCACCACCAGGACCACCACACTCGTGTAAGTAGCCTGAATAGTATTACTAAGTACACCTACTCCATTTTTCAAATTATTTTCTTTTTAAGATAAAGTTTGGTTCAGTAAAATCAATCATCTCGATCCCTCTTCTAGCCTCATGAAACCTTATAAAAGAAATGAATGGTTGACAGGCATATCAAAAAAGCTAACAAAATTTGAGGCACAAAGGTGTCATTACTTAATTAGATACTTTCTCCGTCCCTAAAAGATTGTCCTGTTCTTGTATCTTAGTAGATTTGCATTAATATTCATGCCTAAGTTTAAAAATGGGACATATTTTTTGGGACAAGTCAAAATGGTAAATGGGACAATCTTTCAGGAACGGAGGGAGTACTAAATTAATGATTAGGGTGGCCTATAAATTATAATTACAAAATTCAATCAAATATTGTCAAGTTAATTTGTAAACAAAATTTTGTGAACTTATTTCTTAAAGTAACTCATCTACTACTATTACCAAAATGAAACTCATTTGTGTCATGTTCAAATGAATAAAAAAATTTGCCAACAAAAAAGAAAAATTTATGCTATTCACTATTACAAAAATAGAAGTCGCTAATGTCATGTCCACGTGAAAAAAATAAAGAGAATTATTATTATAACTCCCCCACCGTTATTGAATACCCCCATAATATAATACTAAGTTTATCCAAACAAATTATCACTCAATACTCAATACTACTAGACACACCACCACTATTCCTATTTTACCCTTTAAACCCCTAATTCCATACCCATATAAATTAGCATAACACAAACACCCTCACACCAAAACCCACTCAAATCAAACACCCAACACTTCAGTTTCATCATTGATGAAGACAATAAGCTTAATCATTACTCCCTCCGTCTCATAATAACTTACCCGTTTACTGTTTGGCGCGAGAATTAAGAAATATACTTAAATAAGAGGAGAGAGAATGAGTGGAAGAGGTATTGTGAATATGAAAAGTAAAATAGGAAAGAGAATGAGTGAGATGAATAGTAAGGAAATTATTGTTGTGAGTATGACAAGTGGGACACATCGAATATAATAATAATAAAATATGTCTCAAAATGGAAAGGGGTAAATTGTTATGAAACGCCCTAAATGACAATAAATGACAAAATGGGTAAGTTATTATGGGAAGGAGGGAGTACACTACATGTTACAAGGATTCATCACAAGGCATGAATTAGGATTCGAAGCAGGGGTGTGCAACAAAATCGGAAAATTGAAAAAATCGGATTGAAATCGAGAAAATCGGACCGAAAAAACCGAAATCGACAAAACCGAAATGTTAATGGTTTTAACCATTTAAAAACCGAAACTTTCGGTTTCGGTTTTGGTTTCCAATGAAAAATCGAGCCGATAAAATCGAACCGAACCGATATTATTAAAACAATGTATCATTTTAATATATATATAAATTTCATCTTCTCATCTTGCTTTAGAGTTAAAATTATGCTAACGATTGTTTAACTGTTAAATGATTATTGCATCTTTCCTTCATTATTTAAGAGCTCTCAAAGTAGGGATGACCAAATCCGGTCCGGTTCCGGTTCCGGGCCTTGAACCGCCGGTTCCGGTTCAGCCAAATGGTAACCCTTAACCGGCCCGCACTAACCCCGGTTTCGGTCCGTCCGATTCCGATTTTCTCCCCGGTTCGCTCCGGTTCCGGGCTTTTTCGGTCCGGTTCTTTGGAAAACGTGGAAATTTCGTCCGGTTCACGGTTCCGGTTTGGCATTTTCGTAACCCTTAACCGGCCCGCACTAACCCCGGTTCCGGTCCGTCCGGTTCCGGTTTTCTCCCCGGTTCGCTCCGGTTCCGGGCTTTTCCGATCCGGTTCCGGTCCGATTTGATTTTCCGGTTCCGATCCGATTTGGCCATCCCTATCCAAGTACACCACGAGTCAGAACTTTGAACTGTTTATCATTTTTAAGCTCAAGTAGAGTGGCGATTCAATTGAAAATCAAGAGATTCAAGACAATCAAAGTGACTGAGTTTTATCCTACAATGCATGGCACTAACACTCACACACCTGTTTCTCACACCTGTTCCACACACTAATGTTTAAAAGGGGATTCTTAAACAGATTATTGGAACATATAATTATACTATTAAAATGACGTGTCATTTTAATATATATATAAATCATCAATATATGCATGTTCTTCTCATCTTATTGAAACCGAACGACACCGAACCAAACCGACACCAAATCGAAATCGAATAAAACCGAAATTGAATAAAATCGAAGCTTAACGATTTTAAAATACAAAAACCGATATCTTTCGATTTGATTTCGATTTTAGCCTAAAACCAAACCAAACCAGACCGAGCACACCCCTAATTCGTAGGGCTTGTATTAGTCAATTATCATAAGAAAATTGATCTAATTTTCCTTCAATATTCCGTCGAATATCAACAAGCAAACCAAAACCTTAAATTTACAGAATAACTTTTTCCTTACTCAGTAATGTTGTTGAGATAATTCAGGTTAGAATCGTTGTCGTTTGCCATTAAATTGCCGCATGCAAGCGCGTAACTCTCAATTAACTCGTAAGTGATTTTCAAGGGTATATCGTATATGTAAATCATAACCGGTGTCAGTGACGGAGGGCAGAAACTAATATGAACGTGGAAATTGATGATATCTAGGGAGAAATTGAAAAAGAGAGTGGTGAAAATTGAGGTGTTAAAGAAGGCGTAAAAGGATATGCGTATGAGGATTGTGACTAGGGTTCGCTTCAAGATCAATCTTCGATTGCTGACATCCACTTTTAAAGTCGTAATGGTTAGGAAAACTGGTAGGGAATAAGATTGTCGAGTTCTCGGTAGGAAATAACAGCATATCCTTATGTTCATTTCAATCTATAACATTATTGTAACAATTATTATTATTATTAACGTATTTAGTAATGTATCTTTTCTAGCAACAAATTCACAACACCTTCCCGTGTCTACTTTTGGCGCCAGAGTCACTGCTCCCGCGAAACCAAATTAGGGCGCGAAACAAATTCTTCCGAGTTTCCCCAAATGCCATTCGCGGCAGCTGTTTTATTGCCCCTTCCGCAGCTTCAGATCTCTTCCTCCCCCTCTCTTCCAGCTTCAATTCTTTCTTTTCAACCGGTAATCAATGGTTTCTGCGCCAGAAGTGGTGTCTAGGCGGAGGATCCAGGCTCGAAAACCACCCTCCTCCAAATCTCCGGCAATGAAAAGACCTAAATCGAAGAGGGGTAGCTACAAGAATGTCTGCTGTGAGGAATGTGGCTCCGGCGAATTCTCGGCGGAGCTTTTACTCTGCGATGGGTGCGATAGAGGTTTCCACCTGTTTTGCCTCAGACCCATTTTGGCATCTGTCCCCAAAAGCTCATGGTTCTGCCCTTCTTGCTCTTCCAATCCCAAGAAGCCCTCAAGTACTCATCTTTTCTCCTTATAATGTTTCCTTCTATTTAAACTCATTTTGTTTTTGATTTGCTGATTTTTTTTTTTGTTGACAATTGCTCTATTTTACTGTATATTGAATGTATTTAAGCCGCAATCTGGAGCTATTTAGCAAAAGCTAGATAGATTATAAGAATCTGTCTTTGGTCTTATAAAAAATGATCAAAAAGAAATCAATGTACAGAATATAGATTGGTTTTAGGTTTACATCAAATGCATTTTATGATCACACTATACTACTAATTTAAGGCAGTGAATTTGCTAATTAATGAAAATAGCTACCCTTGTTTATAACTCGATTTGAGTTCGATGATTTAGGGGATAGAGGGCAGCCACTATCCCATCTGGTCGCTCCTGTTTGATAAAAATTAAATGGATTTTGGTTGGATGGACATAGAATTTGACCGAAGATGCAAAAAAAATATAAATGGCAATTCCACTGATGGTATGTTTTGCAAACCAATGCCAAGCCGTGACATCGAAATTGGAAGAATAATATTTATGTGTATCACATTATTTATTTTGCTGTTCCAATTCCTTACCGAGGCATGGAATTGAGGTTGCCAAACAGACCATCATGTTTTAATAAATGAATTTATTGAAATGGAATGTGGATTCTGGGATATTAGTGAGTTGTTGAACTCATATCTTATTAATCAGCTAAGGTTTATAGCACAATTGGCCATTGGTAAGCTTTTACTTACTTAGATAATTGTTTGCTATAACTTTCTCGTTTATGAAATTTGACTGTCATTAGCCATGAAATTTTTGCTATTATAATTGTTACTAAAGTTCATTTTTCTTTTCCATACTCAGGTTTCCCATTGATTCAAACCAAAATTATTGATTTTTTCCGCATTCAGAGGTCATCTGAATCAAACCAAAAGCTAGTCGAAGGTACAACCAGACCCAACTTTCTCATTTTTGCTCATTCCCACTTTGCCATACTTTCCTCCCTTAAAATTTCCAAAATGACCATGTTCCTATATCTGGTTTTCCTTTCTAGATAAGCAAAAGAAAAGAAGGCGAACAAGTAGCCTTGGAACGAAAAAGAAGAGAAAGTTGCTACCTTTCAGTCCAAGTGAAGATCCTAATAGAAGGTTAGAGCAAATGGCATCACTTGCCACAGCATTGACAGCAACCGGAGCTGAGTTTAGTAATGAGCTGACTTATATTCCTGGAATGGCCCCTCGATCAGCAAATTGTTCTTCTCTTGAGCAAGGTGGAATGCAGGTATAGAAAAAACAAATACATATATGACTCGTATCTCTTATCAAACAATATATGACTCGTATAACTGTTTGAACACGTATAATTCATGAGTTTGGCTAGTCAACAATATATTAATCATGCCAATAAGCTCTAGCTCAAGCAACCTTGCCTCATCTCTCCAAAGGAAATGTTGAGGGTTCAATTCCTCACCCCAAGATTAATATAAAAAATATTGCCGAGCTAAATAAATACTCCCTCCGCCCATAGTAATATGCAAATATTGTCTTGATTCAAGAATTAAGAAAGAAAGTTAAAAACGTGATGTGTAGTGAGTGTAGATAGTTGGGTAGGAGATAAAGAAAGTGGGGTAGGAAATAGTAAGTGGGCAATTGTTGTGAATATGACAAGTGGGTCTTATGATTTAAAAAGTAATAAAAGATTTCCATGTTGGGATTTTGCATATTAGGTGTCTTTTTGCATTTTACTATGACATGACGGAGTGAGTATATAAATATATACATAATTAGGACATCGTGTTGAAAACTTTCTATGGTCACTCATTTACCTTTTTAACCAGTTGTTATTTTGCATCAAATCCTTTAGGTTTTATATTATTTTTACTAAAACTTAAGGAAATGTTTTTTTTTTCAGGCTTTATCGAAAGAAGGCACGGAAGCCTTGAACTTATGCAAGAATATGATGATAAAAGGGGAATGGCCACCTCTTATGGTCGTCTTTGATCCCGTTGAAGGGTGAGTTTACTTGTATAAAAAATTTAAGCCGTATATGCATTTAGAAAATGCTAAAAAAGCTAACTAACTTGTGCTGGTTTACTTGTTACAGATTCACCGTAGAGGCAGATAAATTTATAAAGGACTGGACAATAATCACCGAATATGTTGGAGATGTTGATTTCTTGAAAAACCGGGAAAATGATGATGGAGATAGCATGATGACCCTTCTTACTTCTTCCGATCCTTCAAAGAGCCTTGTGATCTGTCCTGACAAGCGAAGCAACGTTGCTCGATTCATCAATGGAATCAATAATCACACTCAGTAAGTCCACATTACCACATTCCTTTTTATGATAATAAACTCCGCTTGCATTTTTTAATTACCTTTTTACCCTTTTGGGCAGGGATGGGAAAAAGAAACAGAATTTGAAGTGTGTGAGATTCGACGTGGAGGGTGAAAGTCGAGTTTTGCTGATAGCTAACAGGGATATAGCAAAGGGAGAGAGATTGTATTATGATTACAATGCTTATGAACATGAATACCCTACTGAACATTTTGTATGAAATGATCTTTGAACCATCTTTTGTAGCATTAAGTTAACTCAATAGAAAGGTTGTTGAACGATATAAACCGAGATACGAATATGGGTTTGCCCGAGTTGGGCCCAAATGGTTTGGGCCATAAACATAATACCACACACAAGTATCAGGGCCGAGGAAGACTTTCCTCGTATGACGAGGATCATCCACTTCGGCATTATATCATCATGCTTAAACCGTCATATCCCGAGATGTCATAAGTGACGAGGAGGGAAAAGTTCTTACCTCGGTATATCCTCAAGTGACGAGGAAACACAATCATTTACCCCGGCATATTTACGTGTCTGGTAATCACCAAATGACGAGGAAGCAGAATCATTCACCTCGGCCTATTTTGTTGAGGACGAGGTAAAACATTTATGTTCCTCGGCGTTCCGGCTAGCAGATTACACAGTCCTTATACAACAAGAATTATACATTCATGATCCAATCAGGATTGTAACCAACTACACCAAACCAAGTCAAACAATGACTCTTTATCAGTTATAATTCTCTGAGGATTCTATCTTATCTCTTGACAAGTTCACTTCAACATGGATTCTATCAATCCATCCCTATAAATACAAGCCCCATGGCTCATAATTAGGTACGTTACTTTTTACCTTGGGAAAACTCTGTCAATTTGTTTTCTCACATACAAACCGTGAACTTACTCTCACGCCGGATGGCCTTTAGCCGGATCCGCCCCGGCTTAGTTTACGTGTTTTCTTTTATTTTCAGGCCTTGCAATCACCGGAGCAATCATCGCTTGGAGTTGGGCTGATTTGACGATTTTGGCATCATCGGTGGTTCCATTGCGGGAAGATCGATTCAAACACCCTTTGTTTGGCACTGGAAAACGCTCGCTAAAAGCCAAATTTCTTGCCGGAATTTTTCTGCGATTGAACGAAATTTACGGATTTGTTTGGGTTGTTCTAATTACCGCCGGATTTTGCAAAAAATCGGCGGAATCTACTGTTCGCGTACGAAGCGAATTTTACGGCTTTGAAATTTTTGTGTTGGAAAAATCGCAATTGGCTGTTGGTTTGTGGTCAAAAATTGCCCTAATTTTGGCCAGAAATTTGGATCTATTGGAAATTGTGATTTTAGGAAAATTTACGCTTGGTAATTTGCTGTTGACTTACAATGGACGGACAGTTTACGAGTGTTACGGCTGAGGACCCTACCCAAGTGAATGGGGGGAACACTGGAGCCGAGGAGATGCCTCCTCCTCCTCCTCTACCTCAGTCAGATGCCCCTCCTCCCCTCTCCATGACCCTTCGTTCCAAGGGTCAGGTGAATGCTTAGAGGAGAAGGCGGCGAGCTTCCTCGTCCCACTCGTGCCGCGGAAAGCAAGTGGGAAGGAAGAAAACAAAGAATGCCGACGCCGGTCAGCGGGGAGGAAGTCAACCCATTGACCGACGCTCTTTGTTACATAGGCAAATGGAGACATTGCAAAGAATGTATGAAACACAGGCTGCTCTTTTGCAATTGGACCCAGAGCATTTCATGGCTGAATTCATCAGGCCATCCGTCGACAAACCCCTAGAAAGGGAACAAGGTGAGCAACGAGCTCCTCTCCTCAAGACTGCTGAACTACCCCCCCGGGAACCTACTCGTCCTCGACATGACAGTAAGAAGAGGGATCAAGTAGTTGACCTGAGAAGCCAATTGACTCCCGGGGAAGAGGAGGTGAACTCGAGGACCTAAGGACAAGGCTCGGTGCGAACGGGCGAATGTCACCACCTCGTCTAGTCATAGCACCCCGGCGTCCAGATTCTCCTCGTCCTCGTCGATCCCGCCATGATTCTCCTCTTCCTCGGCATCGTCGGGATTCTCCCCGTCCCCGTGTTCGTGAATTTGCTAGGCCAAGGACCCCTGAACCGTACAGGACGATACTTGGTGGCCAAGACACAGGCTGAGCGTGATAAGGCCCCTTCCAAAGCGGGACTGACCACCTACATGACGCGGAGCACGGTAGGGTGAATGATCGCCCCGAGGATAAATCCATCGAAGCTCCCAACGAAGCACCCGCTCAAGTAGCGACAAGGGGGTGGAAACCAAGCAATGGGAGGCTGTTGAAGCAAGAAGCTGGATGACATGGAGATGGGAAAGAAGTTCAATGATGATGACTATGACTGGGCAACTCGTCCTTTCTCCTTGAGGATAACTTCGGCTCCACCTAATCCTCACCTCAAGCTCCCTAATTTCGAGAAGTACAATGGAACTACTGATGCAAAAGACCACGTGCAAGGTTTTGAACAAACTATGAATCTCCTTACCACTGCTGATGACTTGCTCTGTAAAGCTTTCGCGAGCACCTTCTCCGGAACAGCTTTGACCTGGTTCCGTGAGCTTAAAAGAGGAAGCATCGATTGCTGGAGAGGCATGAGGAGAATGTTCTTGGATCACTTTGCCACCGTTGGTAAGAGGAAGATGAGGCTGGCCGACTTGGCCAACATCGAGCAAGGAAAGGGAGAAACCACCCTCAGCTATTATAATCGGTTCCGAAAAATGGCAGATCAGGTTGAAGAGAGCCTCACTGATAGGGAGGTCATTGTTTGTTTCAACTCTGGCTTAAAATCTGGTCCCCTCGTTTATGAACTCTCAGCCCGGGAACCTCAGACAAAGTCCGAATTATACAAGGTGGCTTATGCCATTTCCATGGCTGAAGATAAAACAAAGAAAAGGGGAGGCGACAAGACAGAAACAGAGGCGACAGCCACTCGCCATAATGATAATGGAAACGGCAAAGGTTCCAAAGGGAAAAATAGAACAAGGAGCACCGAGAAGCTTGAATTCACCCTCTTACAAAACCCATCTACGAAATCATGCGGCTAGTAGACCTTCCTCCACCCCGTCCGCCGCGACAAGCCAAAATTCCCTCGTAACATGAGCAAATACTGTGATTTTCACAAAGACCACGGGCACACCACTGATGGCTGTTGGGCCCTCAAGAAAATAATCCAAAAATGGGTCGATGAGGGAAAGTTAGATCGTTATGTCATGAAAAAAGACAACAAGCGGAAGCGGAAGGAAGAGGAAAGTGAAGATGACGACAAAAGCGAGGATGAAGACCGCAGGCCTCCTAGGGCCAGTTACATGTGATACGGGAAGAGGTAACTTCTACCAGAAAACTAAGGGACCAGATCCACGAGCTGAGCAAAGTATACCATGTTCCTGCTTGGATCCATAAAGCAGAAGAGGTTATTAGTTTCTCTCCTAATGAGTTGGCTGGAAGCCGAGCAGCTCGTGAACAACCCTTGGTGATAAAGGGCCGAATTGACAATGTTTAATCCGAAAGAATCCTTGTTGACACGGGGGCCTCCCGGGACATCCTATATTATTCAGCCTTCCAACAGATGGGCTTGAAAGACACAATGCTGGAGCCTTATCACGGAAGGCTAGAAGGATTCACCAATCACAAGGTTGGAGCCAAGGGAACTGTGGAGCTGGAACTTGAAGTCGGTGATCATCCTTTCCTAGCCAAGGCCACAGTCAATTTCGTAGTCATGGATTTGACTAGTGATTACCATGCGATCATAGGCATTCCAAGTCAAGCTAAACTTGGGATGGTGGCCTCACTTCCCCACCAACGAGTTAAATTCTCCACTCGTGCTGGGATTGGATGTGTGAGGGCAACCCCCAAAGACTTCTTGGAACATATTGTGAAGAGCAGAAAGAAATCCAAAAGTGTGGAGATAGATACCCCCGAGGAAAACATCAAGGTCTCAAAGTCTCAGAAAACCACCGAAACTAGCTCCAGAATGAGCTACATTCGTGAGGTGCTTGAAGATGAGGACGAACCTATGGTCCTAGAAATTGCAGATGACCAAGGCATAGTCCTACCTGTACCTGAAGAAGAGCCTATGGTCCAAGAAATTGCAGATGACCAAGGCATAGTTCCGCCCGTATCCGAGGAAGACCCTGTTCTCTTCAACGGCCAGAACTCGGGGGCCAACCACGACCTAGGGAAGGTCAATCTCCCCGATGTTGATAAACTTATGGAGGAAGAAGGCCTCAACGTGAACGACAATGAAGGGAGAAGAATTAGAGAGATCATTATCGAGTCTCTAGAATTCCGTGACGGTCCTGAAATGAAACCTGTAGATGAACTGGAAGAGGTAGTCATCAATCCTGACTATCCTGAACAAAAAATCAAGCTCGGGGGCCAACTATCTCCAGAAGAGAAAGAAAAAATCATCTCCCTCTTGAAAAACAGTCTTGACGTCTTTGCTTGGAAAGTCGAAGACATGAGGGGTATCAATGAAGAGGTAGCCCTCCACCGCCTGGAAGTTGATCCTTTGGCAAAAACTATCTCCCAGACAAGGAGAAATTTTGCAAGGGACAAGGAGGAAGCTATAAAAGAAGAGGTGCAGAAATTACTCGGTAATAGGAATAATTCGTGAAGTCAAGTACCCCGTTTGGTTGGCCAATGTAGTTATGGTGAAGAAGCAAAATGGGAAATGGCGTATGTGCATAGATTTTCTTGATCTAAACAAGGCACACCCCAGAGGACGGCTATCCTCTCCCTAGAATTGACAAGTTGGTTGATTCCATTCTTTGGACATCAAACTCTCGGCTTCCTAGATGCCTATTCGGGCTATCATCGAGATAAAAATGACGGAAGAGGACATTGAGAAGACGGCCTTCCAAACACACAGGGAAATTACTGTTACATCATGACGCCTTTTGGGCTCGAACGCGGGTGCGACATACCAACGGATGGTAAATCGAGTTTTTGCAAGCCAAATAGGTCGCAACATGGAAGCTTATATTGATGACATGGTCATAAAGACCAAGGAAGGCGATCACGTTCCCGACTGGAAGAGACAATTCACAACCTCCGAGCTAATAACATGAAGCTAAACCCCAGCAAGTGCGTGGTTGGAGTAACGGCCGGAAAGTTCCTAGGCTTCATGGTATCTCAAAGAGGGATTGAAGCAAACCCCAGAAAAAATAAAGGCGCTCGTTGACATGAAGGAACCTACCACCATCAAGGAGGTTCAAAGACTTAATGGAAGAATCGCGGCCCTTGGAAGATTCATCGCCAAATCCATTTGAAAAGTCACTGCCTTTCTTCAAGGTATTGAAGGGTACCAAGAGCTTTTCCTGGACTCCTGAATGCTCAGAAGCATTCCTCCGGTTGAAGGAGTACTTGGGCTCCCTCCCTTGCTTAGCGGTCCGACTATAGGTGAGATGCTTTGTACGTCTTCTAGGCGCATCGATCATGCTTTGTCGCAGTCTCCCTAGTTCAGTGACGAAGGAATTCGAAGCTTGTCTACTATGTCTCTAAGGCACTTTGTCCAGAACGTGGAAGCGAGATACTTTAACGTGGAGAAGATAGCGTACGCACTAGTCATTGCATCGAGGAAACTACGTGCCTATTTTTTACGCATATCCTATCACGAGTGTACCTGAGAATGAACCGTTGAAGAAGATACTACATAAGTTGGACGGCTCCGGACGTCTCCTTAATTGGTCCATCGCTCTTACTGAGTTTGACATCACTTACCAACCAAGGAAGACCCTCCCGTCACAGCCTTTGTTTGACTTCATGGTCGAGACCGCCTTTATGGGTGAGCATCTCCCCACCTCCCGGAAGCAAAACGCACCGGAGGAAAAAGACTCTCCCATTGAACTCCCATCCAACTGTTGGACCCTGTATACGGATGGATCAGCTACAAAGGAAAGAAGCGGAGCTGGAGTTGTACTAGCAAGCCCGGAAGGAGAATATACTATGCAAGACGCCATCCGCTTCAAGTTCCCCGCATCCAATAATCAAGCTGAATACGAAGCTCTAATATTTGGCATTGAGTTGGCTTCCTTCTATGGAGCAACTAAGGTGGCGGCTTTCTGTGACTCCCAACTCGTTGTCAAACAAGTCAAGGGAGAATATAGACGTGTCCATTTTATAAACCGAACCGGCCAATCGGGAGGTTGAAAACCGGCCAAAACCGGTCAAAACCGGTCAACGGCGGTTAACCGGAACCGGCTAACCGAAACCGGTAATTGGCCGGTTCGGTTAAGGTTTTGAAATTTTGAAAAACCGACTGACCGCCTGCTTAGCCGGTTTTGGCTTGCTCGGCCGAGTCATATGAGTTGCTCGGCCGAGCATAACCTTCCAGTAGTGTTAATTTCCAATAACGGTCATGCTCGGTCGAGTCATATGAGTTGCTCGGCCGAGCAGAACGCCAGAACTCATTCCAACGGCTACTTTTTCAAACTAGCCGTTATGTTCACCACCACCACCACCACCCCCACCACCACCACTACTACTACCGGTGCACCACCCGCCACCACCACCACCACTACTACCACTACTACTAGTACTACCACTCCTACTAGTCTACATACACCACCACCATCACCACCACCACCACTACCACCACCACTACTACTACCACCACTACTACCACCACCACCACTACTACTACTACCACTAGGTCCACTACTACTACTATCACCACTACTACTACCGCTACTACTACCACTCCTACCAATACCACTACTACCAGTCTACACCACCACCATCAACACCACCACCACTACTACTACCACTACTACTACCACCACCACCACTACTACTACCACTACTACTACTACCACCACCACTACTATCGCTACCACTACCACTACCACCTCTACCACTCCTACCAATACCACTACTACTAGTCTACACCACCACCATCACCACCACCACCACTACTACTACCACTACTACTACTACCACCACCACTACTACCGCTACCACTACCACTACCACCTCTACCACTCCTACCAATACCACTACTACTAGTCTACACCACCATCATCACCACCAACACCACTACTACTACCACTACTACTACTACCACCACCACTACTATCGCTACCTACCACAACCACTACTACCGGTCTACATCACCACCATCACCATTCACCACCACCACAACTACTATTACCACTACTACTACTATCACCACTACCACTACCGCTACTACCACTACTACTACCACTCCTCTGAAATTTCCACCACTACCACTCCTATCAATACCACTAGGTCCACTACTACCAGCCTACCACCACCACTCCTACCAATACCCTCGTTGTAATTGTATTTTAATTAATAAAATTTAAGGGTACCGTCGCTTTTTTCTTTTATATACTTTCGTTTCTTATAAAAAAGTTAAGTTTTATTTCTTTCAAAATTCATAACTTTTTTATAAACCTTTTTTCAAAAAATGTATGTAGTAAACTTAAGTCTAAAATAGTCTTATTTATCCAAAAAAAAATTGAAAAAAATTAAAAGTTAACTTTTTTCAAAAAACCGTTAAATTTCATTTCTTTAAAAATTCATAACTTTTTTTATAAACCTTTTTGCAAAAAATGTATGTAGTAAACTTAAGTCTAAAATAGTCTTATTTATTCAAAAAAAAATTGAAAAAAATTAAAAGTTAACTTTTTTCAAAAAACCGTTAAAAAAATTAACTGAAAAATGATATGCTCGGCCGAGCAACACCAAAGACTTGGCCGAGCAACCCTCAACCCCTAAACCCTAAAAGGGTTGCTCGGTCGAGCGACATCAAAGACTCGGCCGAGCAACCCTCAAAACCCTAAACCCTAAAAGGGTTGCTCGGCCGAGCAACACCAAGGACTCGGCCGAGCATATCCAAACCGTCAAACCGGAGGTTAACCGGATAACCGTTAAAACCGTGAACCGCCTAAACCGTAACCGGTCTAGTCGGTTAGGCGGTTCGGTTCCGGTTGGAGATTTTGGAGGTTTCAACCGCCGGTTTTCAACCGGCTAACCGGCGGTTTTTGGAACCGGCCACGTCTAGGAGAATATAACACCCAAGATCCCACCCTTGCCAAATATAGAGACCTGGTCCTAGACATGACGAAGAAGATGGAATTTTTCGAGCTCAAGCAAATAGGCAGGAAAGATAATCAAGTCGCAGACGTTCTCTCCAAACTGGCAACCATGGATGTGTCTAAGACCAGTCCATATGTAGTTTATGCCGAGGAACCTGCGTACGAAAGACTACAAGTCATGCTCTTAGATAGAGAGGAGAGATGCTGGATCGATGACTACATTGAATACATTGAGAAGGAGAAACTCCCCGCAGATGAAGCTCAAGCTAAACTCATAAAGAAGAGGTCTCCAAGGTTCGTGGTAATAAGCGGAGTCCTCTACCGAAGATCTTTCACGAAGCCCTTGCTGAGGTGTGTCTATCCCAAGGAAATTGAGAACCTCTTGGCGTAAGTACATGAAGGCGTTTGCGGCGGACACCGGGGGCGTAACCTTAGGCGACAAGATCATATCGCTAGGTTACTGCGGCCAAACCTAAGGGAAGACGCGCACGCCTATGTTAAAAAATGTGACAAGTGCCAAAGATTCTCTGACATTCCTAGACTACCGGCAGTTGAGCAAACACTTGTAATACCTACGTGGCCATTTGATATGTGGGGGATCGATATCATCGGACCCTTCCCTCCCGCCCTTGGTAATTGCAAATACGTGATAGTAGCTGTTGATTACTTCTCCAAGTGGATAGAAGCCAAGGCATTAGCCAAGATAACGGAAGAGAACGCGATCAACTTTGTCCATGACAACATCTGGTGCAGATTCGGCCTCCCACATACAATTGTCTCTGATCATGGACTGCAATTCTCCACGGCATTCACTACGTAGTGGGAAGGGTAAAAGTCCGCCATGCAAAATCTTCAGTTAGCAGACCACAAGGCAACGGCCAAGCAGAAGCAGCAAACAAACTGGTCCTAACCGCCCTTACCAAGAACCTTGAGGGACGTGAGGGTAGATGGTTGGACGAACTTCCCCTAGCCTTATGGGCTGTTCGCACAACCACCTGGGGGCCAACCGGGGAAACCCCATTCGCACTAACCTTCGGTTCTGAGGCTATGGCACCAGCGGAGATGATCATCCCTACTGTGAGAAACTCCCATTATGATGAGAAAGTCAACAAGGTCAATAGGCTCCTAGACCTGGACCTGATAGATGAGAAACGACTAGCTGCACAGATGAGGATGGTGAATTACAAGCAAAGGACCAAGGCGTACCACGACAAGAGGGTCATCAGAAGAGTATTCCAAGTAGGCGATTGGGTACTTAGAAAAATTGAAGCTACTGGTCGGAAGGCAGAGCAGAACAAACTCTCCCCAAATTGGGAAGGTCCCTATATCATCACTCAAGTCATTCGAGAAGGAACCTACAGATTGAAGACTAAGGAGGGGAAGGATCTCAAGCATCCGTGGCACTCCGACAACCTTAGAAAATATTATCACTAGTCTAGTTTATTTTACAGTAGAGTAGTTTCTTATTTTCTGTCTTTTATTTTTTGTTAGTTGATAGGATTGCAGTTCGATGTAATCGCATTTCAGTTTTACGAAAGCAGTTTCTTCCAGCATGCAAAGCAACTATCAACTCTTCATACAGACACCAGGAGACGAGGACTTTATCCCCGACTCTTCGAAACATACATCCTGTCAAGGGTCCGCCTTGATTCAGGATTACCAACAGCCAAGACCAAGGGTCCTCCTTGGCCTAATGGCTCACCACACATCCTGTCAAGGGCCCTCCTTGATTCAGGATCACCAACAGCCAAGACCAAGGGTCCTCCTTGGCCTAATGGCTTACCACACATCCTGTCAAGGGTCCACCTTGATTCAGGATTACCAACAGCCAAGACCAAGGGTCCTCCTTGGCCTAACGGCTTACCACACATCCTGTCAAGGGTCCACCTTGATTCAGGATTACCAACAGCCAAGACCAAGGGTCCTCCTTAGCCTAACGGCTTACCACACATCCTGTCACAGGGTCCACCTTGATTCAGATTACCAATGCCAAGACCAAGTGGTCCTCCTCGCCTAACGGCTTACCACACATCCCGCCATGGTCCACCTTGATTCAGGATTACCAACAGCCAAGACCAAGGTTCCTCCTTAGCCTAACGGCTTACCACACATCCTGTCAAGGGTCCACCTTGATTCAGGATTACCAACAGCCAAGACCAAGGGTCCTCCTTGGCCTAACGGCTTACCACACATCCTGTCAAGGGCCCACCTTGATTCAGGATTACCAATAGCCAAGACCAAGGGTCCTCCTTGGCCTAATGGCTTACCACACATCCTGTCAAGGGTCCACCTTGATTTAGGATTACCAACAGCCAAGACCAAGGGTCCTACCACACATCCTGTCAAGGGTCCACCTTGATTCAGGATTACCAACAGCCAAGACCAAGGGTCCTCCTTGGCCTAACGGCTTACCACACATCCTGTCAAGGGTTCACCTTGATTCAGGATTACCAACATCCAAGACCAAGGGTCCTCCTTGGCCTAACGGCTTACCACACATCCTGTCAAGGGTCCACCTTGATTCAGGATTACAGCCTAAGACCGAGGTCCTCACTAATGACTTACCATACATCCTGACAAGGGTCCACCTTGATTCAGGATTACAACACATTCAAAGCCAAGGAAACCTTCCTCGGCCTAAATAACTTAGAGTATAGTTAAAGCTGAGGAGTTTTTCCTCGGCATAACCACTTGCTCAACAATTTGGGAACGAGGAACCCTCCTCGGATCCCACATTCATAAACCTGTTGCTTATGCCTAGCATACTGAAACACAAACAAGTCAGTGAAATAACAAGAATATTGACAAAAGGATTTTTCATTGATATTCAAAGAAAATTACAAAGTCCTACCTTCTATTACAAAAAAGCAAAAAAGAAGAGAAATCCTATCTAAGTTTGCTTGCCGTCATCAAAAGGCTTTTCAAGCCAATCCTCAGTAATAGAGCCGGGGGGAGGAAGATTAGTTTGGTCAGCATTGGCTTCAGTCCTCTCAGCCTCCTCTCCCTCGACCTCGGCCTCAGGCTCCCCAGCATCCTGGATGGCCTCCACCAAGGCCTTGATATTACCGGGGACGACAGAAGCCGGCCTCCACACTTCCCTACAAGCTTGGGCATCCTTCTCTGCTATTATCTCCAAGTTGTTTTCAGAGAAAGGAACCAAGTGGTGGAGGGCCCTAACCTCTTCGGCATACTGGTCCCGGCAAATCAGCTGAGCAACCTTGTTTATGTCCAAGCCGGTGGAGGGGTCAGCCAAGATGCTTCGGGCCAAGTGAAGATAACCATCTTCAAACATGGTGGCCGTCTGCTCGTCCACGGCATCCTGAAAGGCCGAGCTGGCCATCATCGAATCCTTGAAGGCCGAACTCTCCTTGAACCGAGCAACGACCTCTTCCTCCCTAGCCAGAAGGGTAGCTTCCAACCCTCTGCACCGGGCTTCAGCTTCCTCGGCCCTAGTTTGGACCTCAGCTTTTTCTTTCCTTGCCGTAGCAAGCTCTTCTTCCTTCAATGTGAGATGCTCCTCGGCTTTGGTCTTTTCTTCCTCGGCCTTCTTCACCTCGGCCTCCACCTTGGCCTTGGCAAGATCCAGCTCAGGCATCCTTGGACTTCGAAGTTTGACCAAGGAGGCACTTATCACCGCACTCTTTGCTGGCGTTCTTGGCCTCATTCAGGCGCCTGGCTTTGGTCTTGGCCAAGACATTCTCGTACGCCGTGACGGAAGCCAACCGAAAGAGAAATCAATGTTAGAAATTCAAGCAAATCTCAGATTTAATATAACCGAGAAAAAAGAGACATTCACCTCGGAGATTAGGAGCCCTTTGCGGCAGAGCAAGACATCCTCACTTGGAGCCTCTTTTGACGAGGGCCTCATAGGTCTCCTCATCCATAGCCCTGCGTACGGGAGCTCGGCCTAATCTCACCAAGGGTCCCTCCCTAATTCAGTAAAGGAAGGCCCCTAAGACGGAACATTGATGGCCATGCTCTTAGCGAGCTTACATCGGCCTCTTCATCTGCTTTTGATGGCTCGAATGGATAAGGGGGAGGAGCCTCAACATTGGGGGCCCCACCAATCGCCGCCCTCTTAGCTACGGGCTCTCTGGCCGGCCGCCCGGGATCTCTTGGAGCTCGAACGTCGGCCACGAGCCCTCTCTCCTCGCCACCTCTTCCTCGGCATCAACATGGAGGCTGTGCCCTCTACGCTTGATGGGTTGGGGTTCCTCGGTCGCCTCCTCGGCATTTACCTCCCCATGGCTTGAGGGGAAGGGGTTGGTCACCCTGCACGTTAAGTATCAAGTTCCGGGCATTGGCTTCTTCCCGTCTTTCCACCAAGCCCGACTTCTTGCTCAGCTTCCTCTTTTGCTTTATCAATTCCATGGGGCTCATTCTCCTCGTAGACATCTCTGCCTCTTCCTCAGGGGTTAGATCTGCAAAAAAAAGGACGAGGAGGTCAAATACGAGCAGAAGAAGAAAAACTCAAAAAGTAACCAAGTATCAAGAAGTGAGATATTTACATCCAACTATGTTTATTTCTTCCAGACATTGGTCTGGGGGATGGGATTTGCACGTGGTACAATCCTCGTGAAATACAAGGCCGGGGTGAATGGTCCAGTCGTTAAAGCGCCTCCCCCTCTTTACGGTGACGAGGGGAACTACCCCGTCCCTCGGCCCCGGCATCAATCCAGCTTGGACATAGTAGTGATCTGAAGACTCTATCACCGACCAATCTAAGAGCCCCACCTCGGCAAATGTCTCCAAACGCGTGATTAAAGCCTGGGTCCATTCGTATTGTTGGACAGGAAAGGACGAAGTGGGATCCTTACAAGGAGATTGGAACTCCCATCCTTGGCGGCTCTCAACCCTTATGACATGGTTATCCCAGCCTGCAACTTTGCTAGACATGGGGAGAAGCAACTTCGGTTTATTGGATGCACTCCTAATAACGAGGAGCCAACTTTCTTTGACAAATTGGACATTATAAAAATACCGAAAGGCTCCCATGGTCGGCTCGTACCCTAAACTACTGGCAGAGGACAATAAAGCCGACCTAAACCCGGCACCATTAGCTCCTAAGATGGCCGCAGACCGCCTCTTACATCGTCCAAAAATTCACAAATGAAGGGGTCCAATGGAAGACGAAGACCATGTTTAAATTGCTTGAAGTAAAAATGGACATAGTCTTGGTTGTAGTAAAATCTCTCCTCCTCCTTCTTCGTCTTGAGCTCAAGCTTGCCCAGATAAGTTAATCTGTACTCAGCTTTATCTACCCCGTATTTGGAGTATAGCTTTTCCAAAGATGGATCCCCGCCCTGGGGGCCCTCTCTTGTCGTTTTCCTAATCCTAGGCCTCCTCTTCCTCGGCCTCCCCTTCTTCGAACCAGGCGGGCATCAGCCTGGGCACCTTCCACAAAGGCATCAACTATGTTGGTGGACGAGGAGGGCTCTCCTTCTCTTCCCGTCATATCTGCATAAGGACGAGGAGACAAAGTTAGTTACCTCGTCGATGGCTGATCTTAGGACGGGGAAGGGAGATTCCCCTCCTCGTCATTTCATAAGGCCGAGGAGGGAGCCTTACCACTCAGACGCTCACGCATTTCACGATCTGAGGCCGGGTAAAACAGCTCGATGTGCTCCACTATCTCGGCCCTATTCCCAAGCAATACAATATTACGAGTTGACGAATCAATTCGATCTATTCTTGTGCTATCAGGGTATTGGATGAACATCCGAGTACGGCCATAACCCCTCAACATCTTTCCTATGTCATCCAAGGTGAGCATCAACCAAGGTCCCCTCTCTCTCCGATAAACCCTCAGGTTGCCGGTGTGATATCCATAACGGAATCGGGGGAGGGAATGGTCCCAAGAACGAGCCATTTCTAAGGGGAATCAAAGATTAAAGGGGGAGTTTATTCAAATATTCAAAAAAGTGCAACAAAACGCAAAGAAAATCAAAGATTTGAAGTTTTGAGAGTTTAAGACATGAATTCATGAAGAAAAGCTTCAACCTTCAACAATGGCTGTCCATTTTTTTGGCAACATCAAAATCTCTCCTAAAAACCCTAGAAATCGCAAAGTCATGGACGGATTACACAGAAAAAGGAAGATTTCATACCTGATTGAGAAGAAATGGTAGGAATCACAACTGCAACAAGCTCATGAAAAAGGAAAGCTTCGGAAACCGGTAAGAAGAAAATCGGTGAATGAATCCGGGCTTTCGTTCTTTCAATATGCTCTCAATTGCTTGGGGTTTGTAAAGAGTTAAATGAGAAGGGTTTAGCATTTTATAACCCCTTAATTGGGTCAAACCCATGGGTAAAGAGAAAATACGGGTAATGCGCCTCAAGAATTAAATGCGGATGACAGTTCTCGAGGCATGACAAGACTGGGGGGCCCCAGGTAATCATTAGAATAGCAACCGTCAGTTATATGAAGCGACACCGAGGACACGTGTCAAACCTGTTCGTATCCCATAAAGCCGAGGACGAGGTGACTTTCTACTCATCCCAAGCCGAGCTAGAAAGTCGGGGGCCACTGAACGATATAAACCGAGATACGAATATGGGTTTGCCCGAGCTGGGCCCAAATGGATTGGGCCATAAACATAATACCACACACAAGTATCAGGGCCGAGTCGTATGACGAGGATCATCCACTTCGGCATTATATCATCATGCTTGAACCGTCATATCCCGAGATGTCATAAGTGACGAGGAGGGAAAAGTTCTTACCTCGGTATATCCTCAAGTGACGAGGAAACACAATCATTTACCCCGGCATATTTACGTGTCTGGTAATCACCAAATGACGAGGAAGCAGAATCATTCACCTCGGCCTATTTTGTTGAGGACGAGGTAAAACATTTATGTTCCTCGGCGTTCCGGCTAGCAGATTACACAGTCCTTATACAACAAGGATTATACATTCATGATCCAATCAGGATTGTAACCAACTACACCAAACCAAGTCAAACAATGACTCTTTATCAGATATAATTCTCTGAGGATTCTATCTTATCTCTTGACAAGTTCACTTCAACATGAATTCTATCAATCCATCCCTATAAATACAAGCCCCATGGCTCATAATTAGGTACGTTACTTTTTACCTTGGGAAAACTCTGTCAATTTGTTTTCTCACATACAAACCGTGAACTTACTCTCACGCCGGAGGGCCTTTAGCCGGATCCGCCCCGGCTTAGTTTACGTGTTTTCTCTTATTTTCAGGCCTTGCAATCACCGGAGCAATCATCGCTTGGAGTTGGGCTGATTTGACGATTTTGGCATCATCAGTTGTATCCGCCAGAGCTCTAGCTCAATTGACATCCGATATCCCTTTCTACACGATAGGTTATCCACATCCGGATTTACCTGAGTGTCTAACCAAACCGACACCCCCAATATTCAACCTGGGTATAAAAAAAAAGTGAGCTTAGTAGTTTTTAACTTGAACTCTTTGAGGTGTTCATGGTGTTATTTTGGGATCATATGATCTTGGGCTCAAAGTGTTATTATTTGGGCTCAAAAGCCTATAAATACCACATTTGAGTTCTTTGGACCCAGATTTTTGGCAATGTTGAAGGTGGATCTAAATTTTGTACAGTGCTGCAGTCACAGGCCCAATGGTCCAATGGGCCCAGTACTTACAATGCTGGTACTCTTAAATAAGCTTCACTTGAGAACTTAAAAAATAAGAATACTTGCATTCAGATTCTTATAATTGTCAATATTTTTAAGAAATATGTTTTACTTATTCGTATATTGTTTATATCGATGATAAAATAACATTGTATTAATAGTGAATGTAATCGCACTAGAAAAATTGTGATATCGAGCCTTTTGGGTCAACGACACAACGTGTGACAGAATTTCTTAAGTCATTTTCTTACTTGAAAAAACTCGATATTTATTTTTGGACATATCAAAATGAAAGCGTGACATTTATCTAGCAATAACATAGGTAAAAAACGATTGAGGTCCTAATTCACGGGCTGTAAGCGCATCCAACCACTTTTGACGTTGGCCACGCGATCTCGCAAATTTCTCAATTTTTTTTTTCCTAAGTCACCACCGACTCTAAGCCCATACGATTTCAAAACCTGGATGCACGCCTGTTAATTAATCTTTTACTTTAACATTGTTATTAGGATCATTTTTTGAAAGGTTGAATTATCGATGATGGTGTTGTCGACACACAGTATGTGTGGTGGTGTAAACGATGAAGATTGAAGAAATATCATAAATTAGTACAATCAAAATTGAAGAAAAGGGAAAAAGGTACAGATTGTCAGTGCAGAAAATCACTACATAATATGATTTGTGATCAAAGATTGGACCACCCTACCCTTTAACAAACGAGAGCAATAGGGTGGTCCATTTTTAGCCAGGGAGGTGGTGGTGGTTCAACAAACCAAATTCACAAAAAAGAGCTGTTACTTAATGGGAAACTCTTTTAAAACCATACAACACCCCCCCCCACACACACACACAACCACCCCAAAAAAACACAAAACACACTAAGGTACCAAAAAGAAGTCCAGATCATTTAGTTAGTAATGGGGTGTTCTATCTTAACTAGATGTATCTGGGACCAATGCGGTAGCGTTAGTACGTCATAGAAGTAGGACGGGTCTCGATGCTTAATCGATCATTTCGATTTCGACGGTCCATGTTTGGGGATTTCATTAAGGGTATATTTTAGACATTTAAAGGCTCATTTGATGCGTCTCGCCCTGTTCAATCGCGAGCATACAAACCTCGTCCTACTTCTATAATGTACTATTGTATTAGTCCCAAATTTACTCGGCTCAAATCAGTTAATCGATATTCAATATTTAATGTGGTATTCAGATAAACAATACACAAAGGGAGATGGTGAGGGTTTGGGGGGATCAGATGTATGACCACAACAACAGTTGTCCCCATTAACACTGCCGTAGATTTGGACCAGACCTGTTGCTGTTGGGTTGGGCACATTGATTTTCTCAACGATTTTGTTACGTACTTTTTATTTGGCTTTAGGTTATTGTTATTGTCCAGCATGTTTATTTTCTTACATACTACTAAAACACTAGTTACCGCTGTTTTTTTTTTTTTTTTTTTTATAATCCAGATTTCCAGCTTCGTCGGACTAAGTTCTGGATCACTAGTCATTGGCCCCTCCGTGCTGACGGAGGTAAACCGCGCTCCAAATTCACTTGCCCTGGATTCAAACTCCCTACGCCGAAATCAGAAGACATCAACGCCGTCATTTACCACTCTACTCGGCTACAGCCCCAGGCTACCGCTGGTTTATTTTCACTTTTATCAAAGGTTGCTTCTTGTTGTAAGTAAAAGCCCAACCTCATGTTATTTGGGCCTTCATTAATTACCAAACACATTTTTCACTTTTAATAACTAGTCGCTAGGATAGCATATTAGTACTATTTATATTTAGATTAAGGGTTTATTATAAAAAAATTCACTAAAAAAAGATGGCATTTAAAAAAAAACATGTAAAATGGAAAATTACAAAAAATTATTTTTTTTCCTTCTTTTTTTACAAAAAACTTTTTTTTTTTTTTTTTTTTATCAGTTTTAATCAAACAACTGATAATTTCAGTTATCAGTTGTTCAAACATAAACAACTGATAACTGAAATTATCACTTGTTTGAAGAGTAATTTGTGCTTCAAACAACTGATAATTAAAATTATCAGTTGTTTGACCAAAACTGATACAATTTTTTTTTTCTTGTAATTTCGAACTTATGTGTTTTTTTTTTAATTTCCATCTTTCTAAAGTAGTTTTTTGTAAATGCCTCATAGATTAACATTCGCGCGATATACTTCGAACGTTTCAATATAAATTACACACTTTCTTGCAAACTACACATTTCTTAAATTGAAAATGTTTTATTATTTTTATATTAATGGAACCCACACCAACAATTCAACTATTATTTTGTACCTCACATTTTCTCTCTTATATCATTTTTCATATTCACAACATCCACTCCACTAATATTTTTCTTTAATTTTCGTGCAAATACTAAGAGTGTAGTCTGTAGTGGGTCGGGGGTATAGATTACACCTTTCATGTCTTAGCTTTTTTCCTATAAATTGGCAACAATATTGTTGCTTTGGTTGGTTTTTGATATCCGTTATAAAGAAACTTAAAAGGATGGATGTTACTTGGTAAAAATTTCTATAACATCTTACAAAATAAACATTATTTTTTTGTTGATCAAAATATAAATAACTTTATTTTGAAACAATATGCTCCCTCGTTCCAAAGACCCTTACTCATTTACTGTTCAGCTCGGGAATTAATTAAGGAATAATGGTATAAAAGTAAATGTTTTGAGTGGGTATGAGAGAGAAAGTTGAGTAGGAAATAGTAAGTGAATAGTTTTTGTAATAATGACAAGTGAGTCTTATTAATAAAAAAAGTATTGTAAATTTTCTTTTTTAGAAAATGTGATTTATCAATAGCACGCTCTAAATGACAAAGTGGGTAAGATTATCCGAGACGGAACAAGTATGAACTTTAAGTGAGGATGGTGACTATGCATTGTGGTAGCATTGGCTCTCTTGATTCACTGGTCCCATAAAAGAAAGAAATAATTTGTTAACTTTCAGAACAACTCAAGTGAGTTGTTTCTAATGACTTTCATACTCTCTTAAAAAAAAAAAAAAAAGTAATTTTTTAATGGACAATAGGATCTTAACAAAATACTTAAATAGACAAGGAAATAAATCATAATTTAGATTGGTTTTAAATGAAAAATAAAATAGTACTACCTTATAAAGAATTCAAATTATTATTA